>SMJT01000061.1:647901-663417 GCA_004349715.1 Crucihimalaya himalaica | reverse complement strand
GTACATTAAAAAAAAATCGAACACTAAGAATAAATGAAAACGAAGTCAAATCTAAATGTTTTGAAAAGATTTCCTTGTAGACACATTCATGGTTTTTTTTCTGTGGATTTCCGGCTGTGTCAGTTATCAGTATCTTCAATCCGCTTCTAGATGTCACTCTGGAAATAGCAACATATAACTGACCATGAGTAAAAACCAGGCTCTCGGTAAAAAATATACCACTTTCTCTTAGGTTTGCCCTTGACTTTTATTATATCGTCATTGCAAATGCTACAGCAATAGGAAATTGCGACGTCTCATACGGAATGGGAACTTTGCTTCTGGTGGAGTCACAAACATTCTAGGAAGTAGCACTTTATCTCCAACTTTATCACCTGTTATAAATTCGAGCCTCAAATGACATGTTTAGCCATTTGAGTTACAATTAGCCTTGTTACCATTACACAAACCACCTTTAGGGTCAACGCTCCTAAGTAGCATGGTAGGCACTCCAATTTTCAACTTTAACTCATGGTTCGGCAATCCGGAAACTTTTATACTATTTAGAAATTCCTGAGAGTAAACCATATCGTCAAGGAGTCCAGTATCTGAAGTTTCATACTATCAGAATTGAGGTATGTTGTTGCTTCTCCTGTTGGTCAACAAAAACAAAATTGTATTAAACATGAAGTGAAATATCACATTTATATAGTTGCAAACATATTTGAGAAATTTACCTTCTAACTTCGAGAGCATTAGTTCGTTTATTTTGTCCACATCGTCATTCCTAGGAGTCAATATTGCTCGCTTTCGAAAGAATCTAGGATCTGTCTCCATCCAATATGATTTACCATACACTTCTTCAATCATTGCTTCGATTGGATTTTCGGATCTAGTAATCAACAAATCTTCAGGAATATCAATCTCAATTTCGCCAGTGTTAGGTTCATTGATTTTCCCATTGCCAACATCTAAAATCTATTTAGAGAAATCCTGAAGCTCAAGCGAGCTGAGCCCTCCCGAAAGTCTCATATTTTTTTTTAAGCTTTTAGAACTTTGCAATGATCCCATAGGTACGATGAATTTAAGGATGCCAAAACAGTTTCTACTCTACTACCATCAGTGATAACCGCGCAATATTTGCCTAAAATCACCACCAAAAAACAATAACTTTTCCTCCAAAAACCTTATCACATCTCATAACATCACGCAAACTTCTGTTTCTAAAGTCTCAAAACAATGCTTTACTCATCATAGGAGGCCTCATCCCATATTATTAGTTTAGCTTCTTTAACCAAGGCGGCCAAATTTGAGTCAGCACTCATCACACATGTTTGAAAACTCGTTCACTGCAATGGGTATCGCAAATCTAGAATGAGCTGTTCTTCCTCCTTGTAAAAGCAATGCAGCAAAACCACTGGAAGCTACATTGAGAAGAATTTTGACCCTTACGACGAATTGAAGCACCGAGAATGCTCCACAAAAAAGTCTTCCCAGTTCCCCCAAAGGCCGTGGACAAAAAACATACCACCTTCTCGACCGATGCAGCAACCATGATCTCCTCATAAATGTTTTTCTGCTCGTCAGGTCATCATTGGCAACAACTGTGATATCTTTTTTGAGGAATTGACGATCATAATCCTTTTTCATCTCTGATGAGAATATTTTCATTCTTATCTATCAAACTGTTATCTGGCTTTGGCATATTAGCAAAAATTGGTCAAATAATTCCGTTGATACGCATCATATTTTCAATCTCGGCGCAGTGCTAAGTTTTTTAATCTGTTCATTCGTCAATGTTAAATCTGCACAAATCAAACAATCAAATTATAAGAAAAAAATGATTAAATTAAAATATTAAGAAAATCAAATAAATTGATAGTCTTACGTGGATAATTTTTTAGTCTTCTTTGTGTAATAAGAACGTCTTCGCTTAAAACCTCCCATGTTGAATTCCAAACATTCAAAAGAACGGCCACACTTTTCGAAAGTAACATTATTACAAACAACTTTCGTAGGTAAGGGCCTAAAGCCAAAACTATGTCTCTTTAATAGCTGCGATGTATTCTCTATCATCATCTAGTATCCCAATGCGTAACATGCATCTTTGAATGTAGGATAGACAACATCACCAACTGTTTCAAATCATCAAACTTGTTGCACCTTTAACCACGTTTAACAAAACCCTTAATAGTAAACCTCTCCCAAAGATGGTGGAACAAAAGTGATCTCCTATTGCGAAGCGCTTGTCTTTCCTTGGTTTCCACATCCTTTGTTTGTTGTCCCAGGACAAAATGTGAGGGAAATTCTGCATAAGTCAATTCCTTGCAGCAGGATAAATTTTGTTGCACTCCATCCATCCTATGAATTTAGTCTTTCCAATCGTAGTACGACTGACAATTTCTTCCACTGGATCATCTTCATTGTAAACACAAAGTTGTTGTCGAGGGTAGGTGAAAAGAAAGTTTTTCAACAGCAATTCTGCGATAACAAATCGGTGACTTAAGTATACGCCTTGTAGCCTCACATGCCGATACCTACCTAAACATATTTAATGAGATTATATTAATTTAAATAAAACATTTTAGAAATTTAATGATAAAAATAGATGAATACCTGCAGCTATAAAATTTCTTTATTCATTGTCCTTATCTTCTGCTCCAACGACTGCTCTTATATAGTCAGGCCCTTTACTTATGTATTTGAATAGGTATTTGATGCACGTGACTGGTTGCACCATTCGACGTTGATATGAGCACGGTAACGAAGCAACAACTGATCATTATATGGAACAACATACCTATTATCACAATCAAATCCTTTTCTGTGAACAACTCGTCCATTGTCTCGTCTCTTGTAAATTGGATAACCGGCGTCATCGACTTTAGTATGTTGACAATATGGTTTGGGAAAAAACTTTGTACAAACGCCATCTTTCATACATACATTTCCTTTATTAGCATTGCCACAGGGTCCATGTATCATCAAATCGCTAACAACCTCGTACAAAGAAGGATTCAAATCCTTATCAGGAATTTCGGCACTTATGAACTTGTCGATATCTTCTGCGCTTTTCAGCTTTGATACCGGGTCTAAAAAATCACCATATGGGCATGAGGTTAGCCCTCTTTTTTGGAATTCGATCGTCTACTCTGTCATAATTAAAAGGGGAATGAGTAACGTACAAACAAACGAAAAATAAACGAATCCAACAAACGAACACTAAACGAATATAAATTGGAAAATATAAGTTGCATCTTTTAAAATATAAAGTGGGATCCGATCATGATTGCAGGTAATTAAAATATTAAATGGGTGGAATTACGTTAGGAAACAATGTTATAAAAACACAAAACAAAGACTTAAAAATCAAAATAAAAACCCACCATCTTAACTTTTCCTAAAATATTTTTAGTGAGCAACTCTTGCTTGAGATTATCCAGCTTCATCTTGAAGATCCTACAACAGACGTCTGTTCTATCTTCCTGTCTTAACTTATGCCTTTTCAAATACCTATCGATTTCAGGCCACTTTGGGTTGCAAGTAAATGTTATAAAAAAATCTTGGAAAACCAAAAACTTGCATATTGCCATTGCATCTAGATAATGCTGCATCATATATCTTTTACCACCCATAAAAGAAGAAGGTATGAAAATTCGCCTCCCCTGCTTTGAAAGATCAGTCTTCCCTTGTTAGCTGCTTCAATTATCTTCTCTCTCATCAACGTAGATTTTTTTGATTTAGGGCAATAATAGCGAGCCTATTAGACTCAATCGTGGGGTAGATGCATCCCACAGATGTTGATATAGTCTTCCCGACATCACAATAGTAGGAGATTCATTTAACCTTTCTGTATCCGGTAAGCAAAAAACTCTCGCATAGTTTTTTTTCTTTTCTTCCGCGAGTATCAACATAACCAATGTCAATTCCCAATCTGAATCCATCTTCTCCATACGGAAACAACAATGGATACTGTAGTGGCAAGTAAGCTGGATGTAGCTCACTTATACGCTGCAAGTTCCCTGAATGACTTTCCAGAATTATATCACGCCTATCCATGCCAATGCTAAAAATCTCCAGGTATTAGCCCGCAACTTCATCCACAGAAGGTAGATTATGAGTCCTTGCATCTGTCATCCTATCACTTAAGTATTCTTAATTTAGTTCTTTTCGTATGACTGTTAACATCAATTATATCGCGAGCTGATCGAAAAGGCCTTTAACATGAGGATTATGAATATCCAAACATATTTTTTAAACGCTCAATTAAGGACTCACGAAGACCATCGATTCCTCCGGTGTCCTACATTAGAAAAAAAATTAATATAAATATATATACTAATCTAAGAAACATAAGATTAAAAGAAGGATGTTTAATAATAACGATTTAATACCGTAAGCAGCTAATCTATTGTAGACCTCATTAAATGTATCATGGATGTAGAGTTTGCAAAAATCGTTGGAATTTCACCTTCGGACGGCAATAAATCACCCAATGCGATGATAATTCTCCCCACACATCTGAAATACGTAGGGTCTTTTACCATCATTTAATAGCATAGTCAATCTGTCCTCCTAGAGATGTAAATGAAAACATCATATTATATACTCTAATGAATTCGCAAAATGTCTGCTTCTCTCATCATCATTATTAAAGTAAAGACATCAGCGTGTCTTTGGTGGAGTTCTAAGAAGGGAAGCTTGACTTTTCCTTTTCCACAACATGAAGTAAATATTGCTTTGACCTAATATTCCTTTTGTAACTCTTTCACCTAAACCACATGTAAAGCGTTACAATATATCACACATGCTATGCAGGATCCCCATCATCGTAATACCTGTAATAACATCAAAAACCAAAAAAAATAAAATAAGCCAAAATCTATAGAATAAATTCTTTATATAGTTTTATTTTTGATAAATAAATACGCGTTAGTTTCAAACCCGGATGTACAAATATCACATTATCCTTAGCATGTCGGTTAACTATCGTTTGGTTATCACTCGGTTCCAAATCTGAATCAGAACACGAATCTTTTGATATCAATATCGTCGTTATTGGTATCAGAATCCGTAGCTACAAAGCGCAAGAGAAATCATCTGGTTCTCGCAAGGGCACCCAACATATCTGTGGGAAAGAATGACAATATAAAATTCAGTAAGTTACTTTGCACACATATATAAACGCTATTTTATGTACTTTTTGATATCGAACAGAAGAACTAGGACCTAGACGTTGCTGATTTTTCTTCACCCGTTTGTTTCTCAAAATATTCAATCTCTTACGTCTTGCCATCTGAGAAGGGTTCTTTGGTAGATTAGAGAGGTCAAGAAACTGATGAGAAATACATTGAATCTCATGTTGTTCGAGTTTCCAGATAATTTAAAAAACACATGGTTGGTATACACTTTTAGAACCTGAAGTAAATAAAATAAATAGATAAATTGCAAAATATTTATATTAGAGTAGTTTAAGTTTTCAAAATTTATATTAATTTAATTGGTAATATTTTCGTTTTTAAGATATTTTTTGTTTAGAGTATTTTAATTGTTTAGATTCTTTATTATAGTGAGTAAAATTTAAAAAATAATAGTAAATATTTTCTGTTAATATATTAGATTTTTTTTTAACTTAAATTCGTTTTTATATTATTTTAAAAAAATGTTAAATGGCAAAAAGTTTAAATAAATGGATTCATTAAGGACAGATTAATAATCAACCGTTCTGAGGATGAATGTGAACATTCTGTACTTTTCTTTTAATATATAAGATAATTATTAAATTTTCCTCTAATTTCAGTTAATTTTTCTTCTAGTTTTCCGAAAATGGTTATCATCAAAAAGACAATGAGCAAAGAAAATCTAAATAACAACACTAACTAATTTTTATGTCGATTTAAAAAAGAAAAAAGTCAAATATGATTAAAAATAAATAAACTTATTCAAATAAAAATAAACTAAACTATATATAATCAAAACAAATAAATAATTGTATTTATGTTATATTTTTCTATTGGTGAATGATTTTGTATAGACGTTCTTAATAGTTTTTTTTTTTTTAAACACCTCAACGTTTATTAAGTTGAATAAGAGGGATACAAATATTCAGTCAACCATCACAAAGGAATGTGATACATACGATACAAACAATCAAGAGAACGAGCTTAATAGTTTATTATTATATATTTATCTTTTGGATGATTTAATTAGATTTTTAAAATTTTTATTTTTGTTTTTCTCATTAATTAATTTTTTAAATTATAATCTCGCGTGTATATGTGGTATCTAATTTAATAATATATATAGAAAATTTTAACCACAATGTTGTCACCTGTCATATTGACACGTCAGCATGGAGATCAGAGTCATGGAGCGTTTTTGGATCTAGGTTCGGGGTAGGATTGAAGTTTGCCACTAGATCATTGAGAATGATATGACGTGGTAGGGCTGTCACGAGACGAGTATTTTATCAGTTACTAGATCCGACCTGTCTGAATACTAGGCCGTCGGTAATATGTCGGTTTTATCCAATGGGAAACCGATAATTTTCATTACCGACGACATAAAACTGACGGTTAATGTTTTTTTGTAGTGTTCACTCTATTTATATATATATATATATATATATATATATATATTTTCACCAACACAACCAATGAATTGCGAATTGGTGTTGATATGGATTTATAGAGATAACTTTTTCGTTTCCTTCGTTATTTCGTTTGTAGTTTTGAAATTTCAAATGGTTATAATTTTAACAGATACATTTTCTATACAGATTACTGATGGATAAGTCTAAGGTACATATTCTATCGGTAAATTATCGATAAGTTGTAAAAAAATACAGACGAAAGCTTCTGCCAGGAATTACGGATAAAAAACCGATGGATTTTGAATAGTGTTGTTTCCATCGAGAATCCATCAGTTTTTGTCGATAATTACCGACAGATCATGATCCATGGATTCTTTATTTGCTTTCTGGTAGTGATAACTGGTTACAAAAATTTCAACCGCTTCGTTGAAATGCGGTAACCAATCGAACCCATTACTTTTTTTGCCATAGAAACATTAAGGGTTTGTAATCAGCAACTTGCTATCTACGAAGAAAAACAAAAAGAACTAATCCTTAATAATTTTTAAACTTTTTACGTGAACGATATAGTATTATTGAACCAACAGTTGCATTAAAGGAAGAACACATTGATGTACATCTGTATATAAACATGTATAGTATATCAAATTTAGCTAACTTAGGTAGTGGAAAAGTATACTTTCATATATGTCACTAATCAGCTTCTGTTATTAGTATACATCTTGCAACTATGGAGTAAAAAGATACGTGTACACCTTTCTTGACGTCAACAGATAAGTTTTTTTTTTCTTTTGACAGCGAACAGATACGTATACATATGCGAGATCGTGAGTGTGTATATATATATATTTTCCCAGAGATGATATGATCTGTGTAAACTATATTATGTGTGCATTGATACATACATATATCTATATAGATTATGAGCGCCAGTTCATGTTAGGAAGCTGAAACGCCTGTCTTAAAACCCCATGATCAGCTAGAGACGACGTCGTATCCATAACTCCATTTGCATGAAACCCCGAACTCTGAGGAATCTCACTAAGCATTGAAACAAAAGATACATTATAGTTGTCATTGTTGAGATCACCTGAATGATGAAACCTCTTGCTTGATAAGAAAGACCCGAATGAAGATGATCCCGAGGCCTCGTGACCCATCCGGTACTGACCACACAAGGAACGTTTGTCTGAAGAGACGACCATACCGTCGAAAAAGTGTTCTTCGTTATTGTTGTTATTGTTAATGTTGTTGTCATTGTTGTCTAGAACTGATGTGGAAGAAGAATTAGCAGATGATTTTGAGAGCATTCCTTCCATTAGATCTTCTCTTAGTAATACTCTCTCCATTGTTGGTCTTTGTGAACTATTCTTCTTATAGATCCTACATAGGACCCAATCGTCTAGCTGCAAAATTTCGATATATGTGGTACATTAATCAACACACAAAACTACAGATATTGTATAATAATGTCAGTGGCATTGATTTAACCAGTAGAGTATCATAGCTAGTTAATTATACCAATATAGATTTCGGTTTGAGTTTCTCACGTGAAACAATATTGTAGACTAAAATTATATAAGAAATGATGAAAATATCGCATATTTAAATTGAACTACATATTTTAGACTGCTGAAACAATGTGCTAATATGTATAGAATTAACTTATGATTTTTTTTTTCTTATAGTAGCTAAACATTTCATTACTCATAACAAAATACATTTTCCATGTGGTGATGGTATGTGGACCTTATCTATTATCTTAGAATCTACATACGAAAGCTCATATTTAATAACCCAAAATTTGTTGGTAGATGTAAAGATCATTGTGCATACCCGTAGTGAGTTTTTCCTTGCCGTGGCTAAGTCAGGCGGTTTCGCTGCAGTGCTAAGGTTACCATCGGTGAGGCGATATTCATGCATGATCCAATCAGTTTTTATCCCTTTAGGAGGTTTTCCACCGTAAAAAACAAGTGCTTTCTTGACGCCAACCTTGTGACTATTGCACGTAAATATTGGTTTATCGGTTCCCGTGGCTTTCCAATAACCGGAAGTTGCTGCCCGATTCGGCCTAACGCCATTCGGATACTTCCGGTCCCGAGGACTAAAGAAGTACCACTCGTGCTCTCCAAAACTTGCCTTGCCTAAAACCATTAATCAAGAGATCTTATTATCTATATCAAATTTGAATAATAGTTAGATTTCAGTGGTAATAGTAAAATTATATAGTAAAGTTTGATCAAAACATCAAGCATAAATTAGAAATATATAATAGCATATATACTTGGAAGCTCCCAGGGATCGAACTTGTAAAGATCAATCTCGGCAATGATGGAGACCGGAAGTGGAACAGAAGTAGCTTTCTTCTTTAGGTAATGAACTACTAGTTCCTCATCAGTCGGGTGAAACCGAAACCCGGGAGGGAGATGCGGATGGCCCGGCCCTATGCTCGAATCCCCCATGTTTTCCATCAACTGGAGTTTCAAATTGAACCAAAAACAAATTACTTTTTTCACGAAACCAGTCTCAAGAGAATATGTAGGAAGAGAGTATTGGAGAGTGAATGTGTTTGATATAAGATGCGAGAAGAAATAGGTGTTAGGTTTATGTAAGTATATGAGTACCGAACTGGGTCCCTCGACGAGGAAATGACACGTGGCTAATCGTGGGGCCCAAAATCAGCGGCCAATGGGCATTAAATTTTGGAGAAAAGGCAGGTTTTTTTCGAACTGCCTTATGTCATGCCTTTCTTATGCTACACATCACGCACATACCTCTTTTTGGTTTTTTTTCTTCTGTAACATTTTATTTAAATATCAATTCTGGGAATTATATCTTATATATATTTTTTAATCCAATTGAGCATGATCTATTTAGGCATTACCAATGTGTTTTTCGTTTCCAGTCGAACTCTGGTAAATTATAATTATATATTTATAATAAAAAGAATATCCAAATATGTAGTCGACCGTAACTGAGATACATATATAACAGCTTTTATATTAGCGTAATTCATTTTACACAGTTTTAAGATATCTCTACAATAATCAAGAAATTCAAACTATTTTTAACAATCTGCGTTCCAAAGGCAATGTCTAAGTTGGATTCGCCAGTTATCATTAAATATTAGTACACATACAAGTTTGAAACATTTATAATAAGCATGACTTCTTATGCTGGACAGCGAATGAGAGATCTTCTGATGATATAGGGTTAAGTTGTCGTTGGAAGGTGGCCACTGGACCCGGCTCGTTGCATGCAGCCACTACACAAGGTGTACGAAGACGTTCAGGAGATATGGTGATTGGTGAGGTGACTTTATCAGGAGATACCGAGATATGTTCCTGGGTCCTGCTAGGATTTTTCTTACATTTCGGTGGACGTCACTAGGACTTGGTATAAATGGACATGAGTTCACATTGAGGTATGCTTATAGTCTAATGGGCGTCATTTTGAAGTGGTATAGGCCCTTGGGCAAGCCCCTTAAAACCAACAATGTTAAGGCGAATTTTAATAACAGGATCATGGGCCTGCCTTTTGAGTCTACCAATGCTACATTAATATTTGCCATCAACTGATAAACACATTAGTGCAAATTAGTGGAAGCACTAGTGATTAAGGGTATGGACCAGAAGAACAAGATGAATCCATGTTGGAGTAAGCATGGTGACATAAGAGACGATAAGTCGGATAATGTTCCGACATCAGAAAATGAGTAGTATATATTTCAGAATAAAAACCAAAAAATACAAATGTTATAAGATAAATGTAAATTACATAGAAATCATTACATATATCAAATGCTACAATAAAGCTACAAAAAATGCTATGAATAAAGTAACTAATAAAAAAAATTTTAACGAAAAAAACTAATAACGAATTACAATTGCTATTGTATGATAAACGATTACAAAGATAAAAACCGCGATATATATTAAAAATACGATGAAAATGCTAAAAACCTCTATAGAAAGTGTCAGACGTATTATCGTGAGTGATATCAAAGTACTTTTCTTAACGATATTGTATCATATATATAGTGTTTACGGTGCTATAAATATTTATTTTTCCTGTACTAATTGTTAGATGTTTATGATATTTCTTCTCCACCTTATTCATTCTTGTGATATTTCTTTTTGTCACTATGTCATTAGACTCTCCAAACACTTCTTTTCTTGACGGTTCAACGTATTCGATGAGACTCATATTCATCACGGTTGTGGTTCGGGTTATTGCACCAGTTCCTTCATCTTGAACATCCTCCCCTAGGATGTCTTGACATCTTTGATCCCTATTTTATAGAGGGATTCAAAAAATAAAAATATCCCTAAGCTAGGGTGTGTGGTGATTACAAAATTATAAGCAATCATAGATATTTTGTATCCTGTTTTAAGTTTTGCTAATCACTTCAAATATAAGAAATCTAATAAAAATAATTTAAAATATTAGATATGAACGTCAACAAAAATAAAAATTTAAAAGTACACAAATAACACTAGAGTCATATTTACTTAATTGTTTTAGTTATATCTGGATAAGTTTATATGATTATTAATTTATGATACTAATGAGACCATATATTTACATAGGTTTTTCAAAGAAAAAATTATCTTATTATTTTATTAAATTTTACACTAACCTAACTTGAGACTAGATAAATTTATCAATTTATTAAGTATTAATTTACAGAGTATTTAATGTTTACTTTTATGACTTTTACATAATATAGGTAACCATAAGGTTTTCAAATATTTTACAATGGTATATAACATAAATATGAAAGTTTTTGTCAATTGTATATATTTTCCCTTTATTATAGAGTAGTAGATTCTAGATACAGTTGATCATTTCTCTAATATCTCTTTTTTCTGGTAGGAGGGGGGGGGGGGGGGGGGGGGGGGGGGGGGGGATGGTGACCGTTTCAAAGGATGTTTTACACTTTTACTTCCTTCTTTCAACGGGTTGTAGTATTAAAAAAGAACAAAGGAAAGGTAATAGATACTTTTTGAGGTAAATATATACTAATAAATAGTTTTTGATAAAAAGTATATGTACGTCTTTGAAGGTTTTTTTTTTAAAAATATTTTCTTTAAACTACACGAGAAAAGACAAAAATGCTTGCAAGTCAAAGAAAAGAATAAATTCACTCTTTTCTTGAATTATTTTCAAATAGGCACTAAGTATTTCTTGAAGTCCATATGTTAGAAAAAGAACGTTGAATTCTTCGACAGTATTAGCGTGAGAAGAATCACAATTTTGAATTATCTACAAAAAAATAAATGGCAAAAGATCCTAGATCCAATCCTCAGTTCTCGTACATGCTTTTATACAAAATTTAAAAGTATATGTATAACATTTAGATATTATTATATAATAAGTAGAAGAAATGAGAAAATTTTAATGGCCTTGATAAATATGTTTAAATTAAGAAGTAAGGTATATCTTTGATAATCAATTTTAGAAACTTTATACGAGTTTCAATATTTAGATAATTTTTTGCTTAAATATTTTAATTTATTTGTTTTTTTGTACTTGTCTATTGTTATTGTATTTGTTAGTTTTTATGGATCCGGATCGAATATTCAAAATATCATGAATTATGGAGCGATCCGAAATTTAGATAGCTGCTCCTTGGTTCCGTGTCCACCATAGCTAAAAACCTAAAACCATTCTATATATAGACACATATCTATTTCTTACCAATCTAAAACCAGTTCTTCTTACACAATACTAAAACCAATTATAAAAAAGATATTAAAACCAGTCTTCATCTCTAAATCACTCTTTCGCTTAATTGATACGATCATTTTGTTTCTTCCTTGTCAATTCAAAATTGTTCGATGCAACGTTTGTTAGCACATTCCTCAAAACTCGCATCAACAAGATGCATAACAAAGCCAACCCCACATCACCCAAACCCATGTGATATTTTCATCAATCATCGTGGGATCGATACCAAGAAGACAATTTCAGGCCTACTATATGATCATTTCACTAAACTACGTTTGAATGCTTTCTTGGATAGTAAGAGTTTAAAGCCTGGAGACAGGCTTTTCGTCGAGATCGATACAGCAATCAAGTCATGCGAGGTTGGTATTGCGGTTTTTTCTCCTCGTTACTGCGATTCTTACTTCTGTCTCCATGAACTCACATTGCTCATGGAGCACAAGAAAAGAGTTATTCCTATATTTTGCGATGTCAAGCCATCGGAACTCTGCGTTAAAGACGACGGGGCACGTCCAGCTGCTGAGATCCGAAGGTTTCAATCGGCTCTGAAGGAAGCAAGATACACCGTAGGGCTCACGTTTGATACATCTACTGGGTATGCTCTTTTTTTTTTCCTCGTTCAATATTTATTTATGATTTCTTAACCAAGTAAATGCAATTAATTTACAGTTCATCTTACTTAATAAAATATTTTGATAGCTTTAAAGAAATACATAGCATTTTCTTTTATAAAACATTCGAATGTTTTATCTTTGATGATTACTCACGTTCTTTTACGAATTTGTTAGAAATCATTAACGCAATATAAAATTATGAATATATTACTTCGACATTTCGTATTTGCAAAAGAAGTTCATAAAAGCACTTGAAAGATGCTCTTATTGAAACGTAAGTATAATATCTAATTAGACAATTCAACACTTGAAACAGTCAAACACAGTTTTTTACTGAGCAAATTAGTTAACTAACAAGAAAAGGAAATGTAACTCATAAAATAGCATTTATTTGATTTTTTTTTTTTTGCAATTAAAGAGTGGATTTTTTATTCGATTTTACATGTGACACGTTTTTAGTAACACTTTTTCCTTAATGTAAATGTCTAATTTATCTCATTTTCCTTGAATGTCTAATATGTTTTCTTCTGTGGTTACAGGAAACTCGCCAAATAAATATAAGCTTAGTAAAAAAAATAACAAGCTTATATCTCTTAAATTCTTACTATGTAATGTAAAATGTGATTGTTTTTTAAAATTAGTTTATTCTATTGTTCAGAGACTGGTCAAAGTTATTGGGCATGGCATCGGATGCAGTCACGAAGAACCTCTTAGAAGTTGAAGAAATGAGACTAAGGAGCATCAACCCCACGTACAAGAACATAATTACTTAGGTCAAATCAATTATTCAATGATAAAGCATGTTTTTTTTTTCTCATTCATTCTATTTTAATTTAATTTGATACTAAATTAAGTACTTTGTGAATTTTAACTTCTCATTTTTTTCAGTTAACTTCATTCTTGTAAGAAGTTAATTAAATGTTGATTTTTTTCTTCCAGCAAGTGGATTTTTTTTGTAATCTATGATCATACAGAAAGAGAAATAATTTAATAAATGTAACCTTCCATTATTCGAATGTCAATGGTTCTTTATGAAATGTTTGTTTCAATATACTAATTCAAAAAAAAGCTCACATATGTGCACAATATACTAATTCAAAACAAAAAAGAAAGAAAGTATTCAACTATTTACTCACATATGTCCAACTAAAGTGCAAATTTTGACTATGACATCCTGACAAATTTTGTCAATATATATATATATGTTATGAATTTATTTTCTTTAGAAATCTATCAAATTTTTTTATTTCCCTAGTAAAACTATTCTTCAATCCCAATTCGTAACTTTCTTCGATTCCTAGCACCTTAGGCCATCCTCAACGTCTAAGACGTCTAAGAAAAAGAGTTTCTTAAATTTAATATGTTAATATTTTAATTATTTAAAATGTTGAACCAATAGAAAAGATACAAATGGACAGAGGAGGTTCTTAAAACACAAGAAGAGTTTCTTAAATAAGACTGTTTTTATTCTCTTTCATTTTTTTGCAATTTTTCTATTATTTTAATAGTTAAATACCTTTTAAGAAACCTGCATGTCCTTATATCACCCTCGACATCGTCATCGTCATCGTCATTCTTTTTTCTTTTGTAAACAGGTACTGCCGTCCTGACCTACTTAACCCCAAAAAGGAAAAACTTGTAGATAATAGACTCCTAATCGTTAAGGTGGGCTTAACAGGATCAATGTCTCATATACTCCTCATTTAACAAAAAGTGGCTGATATACTCTCCCTATTTTTTGAATTTGTTGTATTTATTTTTTTAATTCTAAAAACGTGTAAATTACCAGAAACCCATAGTTTTTTAAAACAATTACAGACCCAACCGCCTAGTATCCACCCATTATGCAACCCATCTGGGTTGAAATCGGATAAAAAAAACCAGATATAAGAACCGAAAATTTTAGGGGATTTTAGTCGGTTTATGTAAAATTAATCGGTTAGGTTTTCCGGGTTTCCTCTTTTTTCTCCTTTATCGGCTTCACTCTGGACTCTCCAATTGACGAATCTGTAACATTCCAACATTTCGATTTGATTTCGGGATTTCACAGTTCAGTAAAAAGAGAAGAAGCTCTCTCGATTTTCTCAATCCTTATTCAAATTCTCAGATTAGGTAAAACTAGGAAGACAATGCCGCCGAAGACATGGTATGGACGAAAGGGACCTGAGAAGAAAAAGAAATCGGCTTCTTCTCCCAGAAACCGGTGCCCTCCGAAGCAAAAGAAACGGCGCCTCGGTGGTAGAAGAAATTTCGATGAAATTACAGAATCCTTAGCTATTGTTCCATACAGAGAAGTACCATATGTAGAATTACCGATAGATGAAGAAGGAATGGCCGAGGAAGAAGAGACTGAGAAGGTCTCGGAAGAAGAGGTCGCAATACGGTATTCATCTTAATCTTTTGTCCAGAATCTTAATCTTTTGTTCAGTTTGCTTAATTAAAAGAAACCTTTGAAGGTGCCAGGTATGCTTAATATAGGCAAAATTGTGTGTATTTTAGTTAGGTGATGAGGATGAATTCGAACCAATGCAACCTTTGAATTTGTACTTCCCTAACAGCGAGTATGTGAAGCCATTGAAGATCATAACCCGTTGTTATATAAAG
>SMJT01000061.1:624019-641450 GCA_004349715.1 Crucihimalaya himalaica | reverse complement strand
TCGTAAATACCAATTACAGTCTTTCTCACGACATTTTATCACATATCTCCAACTATCAGAGTTTAGGATAACGTACTCAAAACATTCCTTATGTGCCGCTCTAGCCACTAACTCTTGCACTTGTTCCTTTTTAACAAACTCTTGCACTTGTTCCTTTTAACAAACTACAAACTCTTGTCCCACTTCCAACCATGAGCCATCTTCCCACATCTCTAGAGACTTACTGCCTTCTTCATTACATGGTGCCTCTATACTTACATGCATACCAACATCTTCACCATACCCATCACCAACATCCTCTACATTCACCTCATTAACTTCCTCGGCGCCATAAACCATTATCGCTCCATCATTAACTGTGAGATTTGACTCATTATTCTCATAATTCACACCAACGGAACTCCCACCAACCATGCTTATTAATACTTCCTCATCGGACTCACTTGATTCCACATACAAAGGACTTCTACGTTGCTCATTGTCCATTGTCGATAGAAACCCTTCAACATCATCATCATCGAAGATATATGAAGCAATCAGAGGTTTAACTGTTAGCGGAATCTAACTCAACCTCAGATTTACTGTTGCAAACTCTATACCAAGCTTCCATCGAAGTCTATCAATCAACATAGCATAATTTATCTCATTCTCATCCTTAAACGTTAATGCTATCGATTTAGGTTTATTAGACACCCATCGACACCCATCATCTACCTTATACTCGTAATGCCCTCCATATTGACAATGTATTACTGTCTTCATGCTCTACAAACTCGATACAAACTGAAATTCGACTACTCACCTTTCAAGCTCAAATTCGAGTTGACGGCAAAGCTTTCTAGGTACGATTGGGACAACAGCTTGGAAGAGCTTCTGCGGATTAACAATGGCTATGGCTGGGAATAGAATAGTTGAATAATTGAAGAAATCGTATTGAATCGCAATCAGAAATCGTATTGAATCGCAATCAGAGCGTTGTACGCATTTGGGCATTTGGGGATTTTGGGTTTAGAAGAGGTGAACGTGGCGTGATTTCATTGGAATGGATTTGGAGAGTTCTGATTGGTTGGCAGCTAAGGGTAAATTAGAGGAAAAAAGTCAAATTAAAAGGGAGGAATAAAATAAATCATTTTGGAGTAGGGTAGATTTGAGAGTACTGAGATTGGAGTATCTCAGCTATTCGCCCGGGCTTAACACCACTTTGCCTTTACTATGTTGCCTAACAGCAAATGTATGCTTTTATATGTTGACTCTCTCTCTTTTTTTTTTTTTTGCCATGAATATATCTAGCCGACAAGAATAAAAGATAAATCATTTAACAATAAGATTTTGATTATAAGAAGATGGATCGATTAGGAAAAGAAAAAACAAATTGACGACGAGGAGGAGCATAAACATAATTATTGAATGGGACCACTAAATAATGACAACGAAGCATGTGCCCACCCTTACGGCTCATCCTTTGCTGTCACCCAAAGCTTCGAATCCAAAAAATTATAAACTCTTAAGTCAATCAATATGTCTCCTCGTCCTCCTCCTTCACCTCGAAGAAGAAGAAGACGACTTCTTCACTGTTTCTTTCTCTCTCCGAAACCACCATGGATTCTAGAGCTATTCTCGATTCCGCTTTGTTTCAACTCACTCCTACTCGTACCAGGTCTCACTTCTCATTGATTGATTTGCTTTTTTTTGATGTTCTTGTTGTTGTTGAATTGTGTTTTTGATTTTTTGTGTTTGGATTTATTTGAAGATTCGATCTGGTTCTTTTCTGCGGGAGTAAGAAGGAGAAGCTAGCTTCTGGAATCTTCGAACCTTTCGTCTCTCATCTCAAATTCGCTAGAGATCAGATCTCTAAAGGCGGTTACTCCATTTCCCTTACTCCTCCTCCTTCTTCTCACTCTTCTTCTTGGTTCACCAAATCCACTTTTGATCGGTACTTTTCTATTCGCCTTCCATTTCCATTTTCCGATTCGAATTATTTTCAATTTTCAATTGTGTTTATGTCAATTTTGTTGCATTATTCTCTGCAATTTTGATTATCACTTTTTTTACGATTCGATTCGATCTACCACAATTGGTGTGTGTGTGTGTGTGGAAGATCTTGATAAGAAAATGTTGTAATGAGTTTGCTGATTACTTCTCTTTGATTTGTAGGTTTGTGAGATTTGTAAACACGCCTGCGATTATCGAGAGATTTGCGACTCTGGAGAAAGAGATCTTGCAGATTGAGCATTCTATTCAAGCTAATGATATTGCCAATGCTGAACAAGCACAAAATGGTAAGCTAATTTAATTAAATTACTAAAAGCTAGCTTCTAATGGTAGGTGTTGGTTTTAAACAGTGTTCCTGAAATCATTCTAACACTTCTCATTTGCAGGGAGTAATTCTGGAGTTAATAGTAATCTAAGCAAGTCAAATGAGTCCTCCAAGGTAACTTGTGGTTTCAACTTGTACTGTGTTGTTATTCATTAACTGGTTTTGGTAAATTGAGTGTTTTTTGTTCTCAATGTATTACACAGAAGGAATCTGAGAATGGCAATGAGGTTGCAGGGGAGGAAACCTCCAAGTAACTTTTCTAACTATGGAACTAAATACATTTCTTTTGACGCATTTTGCCACCGATGGATAAGTTTTGGTTGACTGATTGTGTTGTTTGTTCGTCTCATTTATCAGGATTCAGCTTCAACGTCTTCTTGAAACCCGAAGAACATTGCTTCGGAGAGAGCAAGCGATGGCTTATGCACGAGGGGTTGTTGCTGGTTTTGAAATTGATAGTATAGATGATCTCATTTTATTTGCTGATGCTTTTGGGGCTTCAAGGTTAAGGTATGTTAATATTTCTTAACCATTTCATTGTTTTTTTAACCTCCTTCCATTTGTTTCGTTGAATGCATGAGATCAATTTGCATTATGCAGGGAAGCATGTGTAAAGTACAAGGAACTATGGAAGAAGAAGCACGGAGATGGGCTTTGGATGGCGGAATTAGCAGCTGTGAAAGCATGTGCTCCAGTGGACATGTCATTATTGGGTTCCTCAGGGATCATCCTCACCAATGAAGGTGCTGCTCTATCACTAAATGGAACCGACTCTGAAAATAAAGGTACCTTGTTGTAGTTGATCAGACATCCTAATTCTTTCACTGCTAGATGGCTAAAAATGTCCAAATCTAATTTGAAGAAGTGCTGATTTGTAGATGACAAGTCAGTTAGTTTAGAGCAACATCCGTCCGGTGTTCCAAACTTTCAAGCACCGATGGGATGGCCGAACCATATGCCTCAGTACTTCTACCCTCCTCCGTACCAAGGCTATCCATACCCTAATATGCAACCTATGCCAAATCAAAACCAAGGAAATATGCCGTGGCCTTCAAGGGGCAAAACTTCCAAGAAAAAAGGGAAAGGGGATTCTGATGGAGATGGATCTAGTGGATCAAGTGAATCTAGTGAATCTGACTCGGCCAGCGATGATTCTGCTTCATCTTTGGAAGATCAAGGTAAAAGACACACTCGTACGAGTAAAAACTCTCGTCGATCAAAGAAAAACCGGAAAAAGTCATCTAAAACTGTTATCATCCGTAATATAAACTACATAACCCCCGAGGGACGAAACGGAGAAATGGAGGGTAATGAGTTTACGGACAATGGTTCCATCAAAGAGACTGTAGATGCTGCTGTTGGATTGCTTAAGGAAAAAAGAGCTCATGAGGGAGAAGTCTCTGGTGAAGAAAAACGAAGCAATGAGAATTGGGATTCATTTCAGAATATTCTGATGCGGAACGACGATAGCTCAGATGTGCATTCGATGGATGTCGTCAGTGAGGAGCATTTCACCCATAGAGGCGCTAGTCTGGGTGCGAATTCTAATGGCTTGCAAACAAAGAACACTGCCTCGGGTGATTCTATCATCACAACTCAGAAATATGTAGAAAATGGAGGAGGAGCGGCCTTTGATCATTTTGAAAATGAGGATGGTGCTCGTAGGCCTCCAAGAACAAGGGACTCGACTGAAGAATGTTTGTTAATGCTAAAGAGATCAGACATGTTTGGAGATGAAAGCAAAGGCATGTATAATGCTACGAAGGGTGAATCGTTGGTGAAGAAGTCAGGGAGTGGAGAGGATTGGTTTACTTCTTCCGATCGGAAACCGGAAAGCAACTACGGGAGAATGTCATTGGATGACAGCATTTTGACATCTGAAGTTTCTGACAAGAGCAAGAAACAAGAATTCGTTGATGATTCCTTCATGGTCCATTCATCATCGCTAGCTGCTGATGATCTTTATGACTCTCGGTGGAGACCAGACATGGCTGCAGATATTGCTTTAGCCGCGGACATTGACAACGGTTGTGCGAATGAAAAGCATGATTCATGGGAACCAAATGATCTTTGTATGATTCCTGAACGCAATTCAGGAGACTCGTTGGCTAATGATTACTCGATTGATTTCTCTGCCGAAGCGAATGCAAGGCTATCCTGTAACGAAACAGCTCAGGAGAAAGAAGATAAGAGCGTGTCAAGTGGTGAGAAGAAAAACAGTGTGAAGAACCCAGAAGCTCGCAAGTCTAGAACTCCAGGTAGAACCAGAGCCGAAACCATGTCCAAGACTGCAAAGAAACCGACATTAGCTAGCAGAACAATGGCTCAGAAGAACAAGTTTGAAAAGGTAAGAAAACATTTTAACATTGCATTTTCTCTATCCCATAGAATTGAATTAGTTTCTTACCAATATTTTTGGGGGTTAATATTTGGGATTGTAGGAAGAAGAGATGCGGAAGAGAATAGAGAATCTTGTTATGGAAAGGCAGAAAAGAATCGCTGAGAGATCAGCCATGACTGCTTCTCGAAAAGGTTCAATCCGAGCTCCTTCGGTTCGTGAAAGGGCAACATAAGTGTAAGTGAAGAAAAACGGTTAATTCAGTTAAAACCATTGGAACAGAACGCGACGTTATGAGATACTCAAAGAACGCATTGTTCGGTCACTTCAAAAATTATTTTGATACATTCTTAAATAAGTCAGGTGGTGGTGGTGGTGGTGATGATACTAGCTCTCCTTGATTTTGCTTGTCACGATTATTTTATTTATTATTTTCTCAACCTTTTTTTCCTCAATATTGATTTGTAATTTATTCGGGTAAACCAATGAGAATTATATTTTGTAATTTTGATTATATAAACAAAAGATAAAGTGTACTCAAATCTCTTATTGCACATTAAAATATTAAATTCGCAAGTTGACAAACCTATATGATTTTATCTCGTTTTGGAAAATACTTTCCAACGCCTTTAACTATATTTGAATGGTCTACCTAAGGAAATTTATGAACAAGGAACAACTGCGACAATGTTTAGCCTCTCGAAAAAAAACAGGGGAAGAAAAAAAAGGGTATTAGTTTTAGGCCTCCTCAATATTAAGCTATTTTTGTAGATTTTTTTGGGCCCCAAAATTTAAATAATTATTTGGTATATTGATAAAATGTAGGGCAATTCTCATGGATACTATGCTTCAATGTTTTTGGGACAGATATACCACCCAGTACAACAATTTCTATTTCTAACATCTGTAATTAAACAAAATGATAATAATGTCCTTCAAATGTCTCGCTGATCTATCGTCGCTCCTCTACCCCATCTCTCGTTAGATTCTTGCGGCCTCGCCGATCTTTGGTCTTTCGTCGCCGGTCTGGAGTCACCGATTTCACATCACCGGTATATCATCGATGAAATCTCGTTACCGCGATTCTTCTTCTTCCTCAATCTCTTTTCATGGTTCTTCTTCTTCCCTGATTTCTCTTCCCAACGCAACGCATCATCATCGTGTCTCCAATGAGTAAGATTTGTTTCCATTTTCACTTTTTATTTTCGTTCTATTGTAGAAATTGTAAGGATTGTAAGATTTGATTATGACTTTTCTAAATCCCTAAAAACCTAAATCACCTGATTTTTGTCACTGTTGATAGATTCTAATCATTTAGTAGGCTAGTAATTCTGGTCATAACTGTTTACATACGAGAACTTGAGAAGGATCATGGCATTATGTGGAACAAAACGCTTGATTTTGGCTTTTGTTTTTAAATCTTAAGCTTATTGTGTGATAAATTCGGATTTGTCCCTTTTTAGTTGAATTTGGTCTAAAAATGAAACATGAGTTAGTTAATTGGAGAGATTTGCAGGTTCACCCTTTGTGATATCTGCTGGTGGTGGAGGATATTGCAGCAAAACTTGCATCCCTTATTGCTTAAAATTGTGAGTATTTCCCATTATCATTCACCCATTAACATATCTAATTCAAAAGTTGGAGTCTTTGCATCTTTGCATCAGAAATATTTTGTTTGTTATTGTTAGAAAAATATGCCTTGTTTCATTGGATTTGAAGGTTTTTTGCTTGAGAATTTGCATCAACGTATTAGAAACTTACATTGATTGAAAAATGGTTATTGGTGACTACTTGTTTTACTTTATCCGTACTCCCAAAGTAATTCATAGGTTGATATCATAGAGTTTCTCACAGAAATGTTGAATGGATTAAGCATTGTTAAAAATTTAGGAAGTAATGTTGAACATTCTAAACAGATTTATTGATTTCATTTTAGGAAGCATTGTATAAGACCTTCATAAAACAGATTTACTGAGTTCATTTTTACAGCAAGGACATGGTTAAGATTTTTTACATAAACAACACCATTTGTTTTAACTCTGTCCTATGTTTTTATGTTGCATAAGGACATTACTCATAAGCAAAAGGGTAAAGAAGGAGGTGAAGTCATAAACCAATGAACCAAAAGTTTGATCTTAAGTGTTTTACTCCACCCGAGGTTTGTTGTTGTAATTCATGCTTATTTTTTTTGAAATTTCATTCATAGGTTAATATCATGGGGTTTCTCACACAAAATGTTGATTGGATTAAGGTTTTTTGAAAAAATTAGGAAGCATTGTTGAAAATTTAGGAAAAGGTTCGTAAATTTTAGGAAGACCTTCTTAAAACGGATTTTATGAACTATTTTGTGATATGTTTGTAAATAACCAGTGTTGTGTCTGTGATATCTTTGAAGTGTTTCTTTACAAAACAGAACCATCTCGTGTCTTGTGTTAGTTGGAGAAGTGTATGATATCTTTGGTGTGTTTCATTGTAATGTGGGGTTATTTCTTACATGTTGATTTCAGGAAAAAAATTAATCAATGTAAGGAAGTTGAGAATATTGTTCCGACGAAGAAACACAAAGTTGATGATGAGCAACATGTTCCAAGTTGGAGCACCTGACCCACAACTCCATCGATTTTAACAATCACTCCATATAAAGCACCAATAAACTTTGGGACAACTGTGTAGATTAGTTTTCTAGATTGGTTTGCATTTGATTCAGAAGAATTTAGAGTTTAGAGATGATTTTGTGTATAATCATTTAATAATCATTTAAGAAGTAGTTTTTGAAGTTTAAGATGATGTGTGATACTTTTCTAAGATTATATGATTGTTTTGGGAAAGAGTGTACCTTTTTTTATATGAGATACATAGTTTAATAATCATTTAGAAATACATTATTAAAGTTAGGAACGCCTTCTTGTATTTTAGGAAGATCACCCTATATTTGTAGTTTTAGGATTTGAGCAGGAACACTTGTGTCTAACCAATAATCTAAGCCTTTAATAACTCTCTACACAAATAAAGAAAAAAAAACAAGATATCTAAAGAAAGAACAAAATAAATAAGCACGTTCAGGAAGCAGTCTTTAAAAATTGGGAAGGATAAAAACATATTTAGAAAATCCTTTCTAAATAATGCTTGTTAGTTACTAAAAAACTGAGTTAATCATCTGATGTGTATCAAGACTTGCAATGTGATGTGCTGATGATTAAAATGCTGAATTGGTATTCAAAAGACCTTTCTAGAGATTTTAGGAAAAACACAAAACACATGTAAAATGTTCTCTTATGCTCCCATACGCTCTCTTCAACGAATTCAATTGCTATTTAATCTCAGAATCAGTTAAGTGAGAATGATCACAACAACCCTGATAAACAGATGAAGATAACAAATCCTCAGAATCTTCAACAACAAGCAAACACCTTCTCTGTAAACATCCCTTAGTTATACTAAATAATGCACTGACAGCAATAATCATCACATGCTCCTGTTTCTCCCTTCCCTCAGGTGTAGACTATGTGCAATGTATCATGAGATACAAGGTTGCATGTGTAGACTGTGGGGATAGACCAACAGATCCTAAACCAACAACCCATCTGTTAATTATACATAATTTTGCAAATCCAACGAATGAAATATATCCTTTTTCTTTCAATTCCCTAATACTACTATGAATCTTCTCATACATTAACCATTTTCTCACACCAGCCACGGAAAGATTTCTGCAGAGATCGAGTCTACATAAGATACACATAATAAACTAAAAGGAGAAGAAGACTACATTGCAATTTTGCAAATCCTCATGTTATATTAAACTAAAAGGAGAAGAAGACTACATTGCAAAGACACACAACCCAAACATCAATCATCTAACAACACAACAACAAGTAACAAAATCCAAATCTCAAGCTCAAACATAGAATCGAAAACACAAATGCATAACTATCAACTCAACAAATGCTAAGTAATTACCTCACCAAACATTTGACTAACTTCTGGAGAAGTAATGAAATCACCTTAAGCTCCAAATACATCACGATTCATGTAAAATCCTATTTTAAGATTAGTTAAAATCTCCTCCATGTACTCTGCTACTGAGATTGGACCACCTCAAAACTATGATACATATCCAAATTCATCAAACTTTAGATTCTTTCAATTTCACCACTATGATATGAAGTTTAAATTATATGAAAACGAAGTTGCCTTGATAATACTCTTGAGATTCTTAACAAGCTCAGAATCAAGTATAAATTCATGAAAGTGATTTAAAATTTCCAACTAAATCAAAACTCAAATTTATCAAATTGAAACATAAAGAGTAAGCGATTGAAATAAGTACCAAACTAATCAACTTTGAATACTTTCCAATTTCGGATATGCACCATGTATCACACCAATCTAATCATCTCTTTACAATTAAGCAACATTAAATTCACCTCTTCTATGATTGTTGAACACTAGTCAAACCTGGGTTATTCTTCGTTAGAGTAGCAATGACGATGTCGGAAGAGCAATGTCGAAGGATGACGAAGACGACGTTGTCTTAAACTGATGATGTTAGAGCAACATGTCGATGGCAGAGGAGATGATGTCAGAGGAAGACAAAGACGGCGGAGACCTCACCAAACCTCGCCGGAGCTAATAGAGCTAACGTCAGAGGGGAAAAGAGATGTTGATGATAGAGAGGTAAGAAAGCGATGTCGCAAGCTAAAGGAGTTGGAAGATTAACACAAGAGTAAACAAGTCATTTCAGTGTTTAATGAATGTTATTAATGAAAAAATAAAGAATGTATGGTAGTTTAGGAAAATAAACTAGTTTTGATGTTATTTTAGGGTATTTCTCTAAAATGTATATTATTAGTGCTATTTTTCATGAGTTTGAAACTTTATTTCATATATTAAGAAAGTACTGTTATTTATTCCTAATATTTTACTATATAATAGTTTGAATCTTAGAATTTTCATAGATTGAAATAGTGTTAACTAAGAAAA
The DNA here is from genome assembly GCA_004349715.1 of Crucihimalaya himalaica. NCBI lineage: Eukaryota > Viridiplantae > Streptophyta > Magnoliopsida > Brassicales > Brassicaceae > Crucihimalaya > Crucihimalaya himalaica. Next base: position 631,812 of record SMJT01000061.1, on the reverse strand, counting down.
TATATTAAAATATAGTATAAAATTGAAATTATATAATTATAGACTATGTAAATAGTATAATATGTTATTTGTCTTCGATAAAGAAAATATTTTTTATTATCTTTAATTTATTGCAAAACAGTTTGTTAAATTTTAGTAATAACATATTTTACTACAAAAATTATGAAACATCTTTTTTTTTTTTTTTGCCCTAGGCCTCCAAAACTCTGGGCACGTCCTTGTCGAAAAAGCATTATATCAATAAATTGTATTTAGTAACGGATATAATAATTTTTATGACAATAGAAAACAGTTGAGGTTTTGTAATAACATCCGAGATATTTTAGATTAAAACCAAAACTAATAAAGAAAGTTTGTAACGTCGATCCCAAAATAATAAAATATCGAGAACATTTATCCAAAATCATTCACCCATAAAAATTCTAACAAATTACAATTATTTATTTATTAAGATTATATATTGCTTGATTTATCTTTATTTGAATAAGATTTATTTATTTTTAATCATATTTGATTTTTTTTTTTCAGATCGACATAAAAAATAAATTAGTGTTGTTATTTTGAATTTCTTTGCTCATTGTCTTTTAGATGATAGACAATTTTTGAAAAGTATTAGAAAAAACAACTCAAATTAGAGAAAAATTAGTCATCCTAAAAATATATAAATAATTTTTTAACGACAACCTCATAATAATAATTAATTAACTTTTTGATAAGTACAAAAATCAAAATTAGGAAAAAAATTAATAATCATAAAAAAAGTTTACAACAACTTCATAATAACAAATTAAAATAACTTTTAAAAATAAAATAAAAGGAATAGATATTTACCAATAGAATGAAGTTGAAGAAAAGTGTTTTGTTTGTTGAGAAAATATAAGACTATTTATTTGTTTATATAGAGTTCTAATATATCATGGTTTTTACCAATTTTTAACCATGATATAAGTCATTTTTGTTGAGTCTTTCAGTAGTTTTAGAGTCTTTCAGGTTCTTTTCAAGTTATAGGCACTATGAAGCTAAATTGGAGTATTTGGAAGCTTTTGAAGTAATCTGGAGCTGAAGCCGTTCGGGAACAAGTCTAGCATCGATCGACACCTGACAAGCATCAATCGACACCATCCCTTCTGGAGAGATACGACCAAAGAACCTAGCATCGATCAATACCATTTATGGTATCGGTCGATACCAGTGATCAGACGCGAAACAGAACCCGAAGATAAACCAGAAGCTTTCTTTATTTTCAAGATAACTCCAAAACGTTTTGATTATCTATATATTTAGGTTTTTGAGCCTCTGAGAGGACATACTGGATTTGAAGGAGATAGAGTTATTATGCACTTGAGTTTTTGAAGAAGAATTCTTGAACCTCTTTGTATTTCTTACTCTATTCAGCTTTATTATATGATATCTATTCTATTCATGATGTTTATTGCATTCACCATGTCTGAGTAGATTTCCTGTTAGGATTAGGGTTGCTTAAAGGTATTTGATGGATTATTAGATCTGAATTAATTGATTAACACTACAAGAAATCAAGCTATTTGCGACGGAAATTTGCGACGGAATTTTTCCGTCGCAAAAACGCGGCGGATTTGCGAGGAAAATATCCCTCGCAATTTTGCGAGGAATTTGCGATGAAATACCCTCCCATTTACGATGAGTTTGCGACGAAAATTTAAAATCGCAAATTTGCGAGGGAATTGCGAAGACTTTGCACGGGTGACTTGTTTCCATCGCAACTTCCTCGCAAATTTGCGACGGATTTGCGATGGTTAGTAAAAATGGGTAGAAAATTAGGTGAAACACGTTTTAAATGTTGTACCTAATTATTGCGAGGGCCGTTTTTTCGCCAAAAAACGTCGCAAATTAGACGCAATTCCATAGCAATTCCGTCGCAAAATTTTACAAAAAATCTATAAATACCGGAACGTGAGATCTCTCATTTCACAACAAAAAAAACTAGCTTACAAAAAAAAAAAACAGAGAAAATACTAAAAAAAAAAAATCGAGATCGTTTTCTGAGAGCTAGGAAGAATGGCGTCGCAGAATGAAGCATATGCATTACGAAGTTGGATGTATAATCGAAAAGATCCGGAGAAGAGAAAGTGACGAAAGAGTATCGTAACGGGTTGCGAGCATTCATCCACCAGGCCACTAACAACCCATATGCGAAGGGTGACGGTAACATATTCTGTCCATGTAAAACTTGCAAGAACACTCAATATTTGGATATTGATATTGTGAAGAAGCATCTATATAATAGAGGATTTATGCCGAACTATTAATTATATCTGGTTTTCACATGGGGAGGGTTATAATCTTGGTGCCGGAAGTAGTAGTACGGGTGATGGTGTTGATCAACCGAATTATAATGATAATTATAATTATGGCCAAAATATGTTTGAAGATTATGAAAGGGATCAACAGGGAAATAGGGTTTCATGATATGGTTACTGATGCATTTCATGAATCTATTCCTGCATTTGCTGATGATACTAGGGAAGAACCCAATGTTGAAGCACAACATTTTTATGATATGTTAGACGCTGCAGATCAACCTATCTATGAGGGATGTAGAGAGGGGTTATCTAAACTTTCATTGGCATCTAGGATGATGACAATTAAAAGTGATAATAACCTAACTGAAAATTGCATGGACGCATGGGCTGAACTTTTTAAAGATTATTTGCCAGAAGATAATATTTCTGCAGGGAGTTACTATGAAATACAGAAATTAGTTGCTAGTCTGGGCTACCTTCGGAAATTATTGATGTTTTGACAATTGCATGATTTTCTGAAAAGACGATGATAAGCTACAGGAATGTCGATTTTGGGGAAGCCAAGATATCAACCAACTACCGGAAGAGCCGTGTCCCATACCAACGTATGTGGTACTTGCCTATCACTGATAGATTGAAAAGTTATACCAATCGGAAAGGACATCGGCGGCAATGACGACATCCCCGGGAGTCAGTACTATTCACACCCCTCCACCCGCATTCTGAGATCCCCACCGGTGGCACACTATGATAACGACAATGATGATCTTGTCTTAAGGCGATCCTTGAGTCTCCAGTCATGACCTTCTTCCCCGCCTTGATCCAAGACGTCCTGATAATACGTATTGGTAAGGTTTTTTTTTTGATTTTATTAATTTAATTTTAAGTTTTTTAAAACAAATAAAGTCATATTATTGTTTTTTATTATTTTACATTTCAGGTTTGATCAAGACGGATGATGCGTGGCCGCTTCGGTCCGCTCGATCTTTGAAAGAGAATTTCAAAGAGCCTCATGCCAATTGGAGGCAAACACCGGAGCATGTCAGAAGACGGTGGTTTCAGACTTTTGCTGTAAGTTTTTTAATATTTAAAATTAATTATTTTATAATTTATATAACTTATTGTTTGAATTTTTCATGATAATTTTTTTTTTTGTAGCAACACTATCATTGGAGCAAGGTCCGAAAGGTCTAGACATTAGAGCAAGGTCCGAAAGAGTTTGATGCGAAGTTGAAGGAACCCATGGCCGACCAGGTGGGACGGTAGAAGAAGAAGTGGAAGAAAGAAGCGACCTTGCGATGCCTAGTGTGTTTGATCCAGATGTCTGGGCAGGCCTTGTGGCGTATTGGCAGGATCCGGAGCGAGATCAAGAGCGCTAACAGTCGGGCGGCCCGGTACGCTGATCCTGATGGGGACGGGTATGCCAAGCATCGGTCTGGACAGTTTCCTACCTTGCCCGCGGACGGAAAATCGTAAGTTTTTCATTTATTTAAAATTCAATTCTAATATTAATTAAAATTTAATTGTGATATTTATAAAAAAACAAATCAGGCAAAGGATCGCGGAGATTCGATCCCGGATTTGCTAGCTGTCCTCGAGGAGACAAAGAGGCGACCAGATGGACTTTTGTCGACAAGAAGTCTGAGAAGATCTACAACGACGTCACTTCGAAGATGCAGGAGTTACTCAGCATTCGGAGGGATGAGAGCGCATCTACCCTTTGACTCCCGCCGTGAAGAACAAGATCTTTACCGAGGTATGAATATTAATGTTTTATATTTATTTTTACATATAATTTCAACTAATTAAACTTATTCTTAATTTTCAGGTCGCTCCCGTAAAAAAGGGAGAATTTACGGAGTGGTCACATCTGCATCGCAGATCGATTCGTGCACTTCTTCCTCGGGAGCAGCAGAAGCGGAGTCCGCCGCCTACCTCCAGGGCATCATTGAGTCGCAGGCCCAGCTGATCTGACTCAGTCTGAGAAGATCTCGAGGTTCGGTCAGATGTTCAGCTATTTTGCGGACAAGGATCCGATACTAGCACATATGATCAGGACCCTGGAGGCACATCTACGAGTAGGACCGAGACCGGGACCAAAACCGGAACCGGAACCGGAACCGGAACCGGAACCGGAACCGGAACCGGATCCGGTCCATCAGTTCAATTTAGATTCTCGTTTGTATAATACATTTTAGTTTCTTTTAATTTTAATTTCAACAATTTAATTATTTTTGTAAATTTTAATTTTGAATTTTTTTTTTATTTTAATTAATAAATTTTATATTATTATTATTATTAATAATTAAAATTTTTAATTATTATATAAATCATATACCGCCGCAATTCCCTCCAATTTGCGACGAATTGCGAGGAATTAAGAACCGCATCCTCGCAAATCCGTCGCAGATTGCGAGGGAATTGCGACCGCCAATTAGAAATAGTTCCACGCATATTCCGTCGCAATGTGTTCCTCGCAAATCTAAAGAAACATTGCGACGTATTTGCGGTATTATTTGTAACGCATTTTGCTATAAATTTGCGATGAACATTTTTGCGATGAACACTTCGTTCACGCACTTCCGTCGCAATTTTGCGACAATATTGCGAGGTTATATTTGCGACAAAATAGAACACCGTTTTTCCGTCGCAATTTGCGAGGGATTTGCGACGAAAATTGATTTGCGAGACGGATTTGCGCGGAATGGTGCGTCTCACAAATCCATCGCGAAAGGCCATTTGCGACGGAATTGCGAGGCATATCTCCATCGCAAATGGCTTGTTTTCTTGTAGTGTAAGGAATAATCTATAGAGTTTTTCACCTAGACTTGAGATTAATGCTTATTCTAGCCTCTCGAACTAGAATCTGTTGTTAGGTAGTTTGATTGGCACGAAAGTGTGATTGATTGCCCGATCTAGTGTTTGGTGAGCAAAAGCCCTATTCGCAAAGAAATTTGGTTTAGGGATTTGTGAACAATTGAACTTAAGCATTAATGCTTGTTTAAATTCATAGAATTTGCAAGAAAATTTAGAATTCTAGGTTTAGGCATAGATAGTTTTCGCAACGATAGTTGGTTTACTTATAATCTGTGTTTCAAGTTCGAGAGCGGAGCTTAATTTATTCCTGATAATTGATTTGATTTGATAATTCTGATTTGCCTGCAAGTTTCCCTAAGCCTAGCGTTTTCCTCCACTGAATTACTACCTGTTTTAATTGCTTTGTTATTCTAATCTCATCTATTTAGCTTAGCTTAATTCGTAATCTAGAATCTATTGAGTGTTATCTTGAGTCTTTGTGGTTCGACCCCTATATACTGCAGCTACTGCTTTAGTACTATTAGGGTAATAATCTTTGAGCATATCAAATTTTAGCGCCGTTGCCAGGGACTCTAATTTCACCATTAGATTTCGGTTTTAGAATTTCGACTAAGTTGTGAGCATCGATCGATACCCTCTTAATATCGATCGATACTCGTTGTTACTTCCGTCACTTACGCGATTTGATTTCTGTGTTTCAGGTGTATGCAACATCGTGAGACCAGAGGAAGCAAAACAAAAGAAACAAGTTGAGATGAACAATCTGATTGTGCTGGTGATGAGGCTGGGGTTTTGAGGATCAGGGAAGGTCACATGTGTGACGCGCAGGGACAGAGAATTGATGCAGAAGGAAACATTGTTGCCCATGCACCGGTTGCTAATGCTGGTTATCCCACCAGCTGTGCGTGGGAATGTTGGGAATGCTCAGGGTAATCGCGCCAGAACGCTTGGAGATAACAACCGACCAGATCAGTTCTATGCCAACCGATCTGCGATTCGTATTACTACTTTTCAGAGAAATGACTTCGAGCTGAGCTGCCGACTACACTCTTGGTAGGCAGCATCCATTTCATGGTCTTTTCTCATGAGCATCCCATGGATCATATAGAGAGGTTTGAGGACTTGGTCCCTAGTATCAAATACAATGGAGTGTCCAATGATTCCTTTTTTGTAAGCTCTTCCCCTACTCTCTTAGTGGAGATGCAGCTTATTGGTTGAAGCAGTTACCTCCTGGTTCTTTGACCACCTGGAGGGAGACTAAGACTGCTTTTCTGAACAATTTTTATGATGATGCAAGATCAGAAGAACTCAGGAACAAGATCTCCCCAGTTTTCTCAGGAGCAACTAAGGCATTCAAGGCTGCCTGGGTTCGATTTCGATCTTATCAGAGGGACTGCCCTCACCACGGTTTCTCGCAGGTTCAGTTGTTGGGTATCTTCTTCAGAGGGATTGATTGGAGGTATCAGATGGCTTTGGACGCTGCAGCAACGGTAACCTTAACCACCAGGTATCCCGAGGACGCCTATGTATTGATTGAAAATCTGGCATCTAGCAACATCACTAAGAATGCTGATTTTGAGAGGAAGAAGCAGAATGTAATGCTGATGGTTGCAGATAGCGTGAGGTACATGCGAAGCTAGATTCAGTTCACAGTCTGTTATTGGGTAATGCAGTAAGAGGCAGTGCACTTTGCTGAGGAAGTCGAAGGAACATCGAAGAAAGTGAAGCAGAGGATGTCAACTACATAGGAGGAGGATTCAAATCTGATTTCAAGCCTACAAATTATCGGCAGCTCAGGAAGCCCACTTCAGAACAGTGGGTACACTCGTACTTATGGGAATTCGTCTTATCAAACTCCACCTCCCAAGACTCAGGAAAGCAAAGTTGAGACTATGCTTGAACAGATTCTTGAGGGGCAGCAGAAGATGACAGTTGACTTCAACGGGAAGATGGACGCCCTATACACTGATCTGAATGGGAAGATAGAGGCTTTGAACATCCATCATAAGAAGTTGGAAACCCAGATCGCTCAAACAGCAGAGACTGTTAAAAGGCAAGATGGTTTTCTACCGGGCAAGACAGTGAATCCGAGAGAGCATGTCCACGCCATTACTCTGAGAAGTGGAAGAGAAGTTGCTCCAAGGCAGAAGAAAACATACTCGCCTCAGCTCGTCGATCTTGCTGGAGATGACGACGATGAGATTCCTGCCATGCCCCCAGTATCGATCGATACTCACCCAGTATCGGTCGATACTCCCTCTCATCGATCGTTGCCTGTTCAGACTTCTATAGAATCAGTTGAAAAACCAAGAGCATCGATCGATATTCCCCCTGTATCGATCGATACTCCACCAAAGGTCGACCAGAACCAGAAGCAGATAACATGTCTTGTCGGAAGAGTTTATGTACCAAAGATTCCTTTCCCTCGACCCCCTGCTAAGTCGAAGAAAGAGATAGAAGAGGCTCGATGCAGGGTGATGTTAGAGAAGTTAATGGTCGAACTCCCGTTCGTAGATACTCTCAAGACTGCACCAGTTTTCAGAAGGTACATCAAGAGGATGGTTTCGAGCAATGTGAATCTTGAGGAAGGAGTACTGCGAATCACCCACGAATTGATATATCATGGTTTTTACCCGTTTTTAGCCATGATATAAGTCCTTTTTGTCGAGTCTTTTCTCTAGTTTTAGAGTCTTT
>SMJT01000061.1:585629-623802 GCA_004349715.1 Crucihimalaya himalaica | reverse complement strand
TCTCGTGCCAGATCCGATTCTTTGAGTGATTGGAGTGAAGAGAGAGCTCCTAAGCTCGATCTTAAGCCACTCCCAGCTAGCTTGAGGTACGTTTTCCTTGGCCCTAACTCTACTTATCCTGTGATTGTAAATTCTTCTTTAAACAACGCAGAGGTCGCCTTACTGCTGAGCAAGCTGCACAAGTATCGCAAAGCTCTCGACTATTCTCTTGATGGTATTTCAGGTATATCACCAGATCTATGCATGCATCAGATTCATCTGGAGGACGAGTCGAAAGCTTCGATAGAGCATCAGAGGAGACTTAACCCGAATCTGAAAGAAGTGGTAAAGAAAGAGATCTTGAAACTTCTGGAAGCAGGAGTCATCTATGCCATTTCTGACAGTAGTTGGGTCAGTCCGGTTCACGTTGTTCCTAAAAAAGGAGGATTCACAGTGGTAAAGAATGAGAGAGATGAGCTGATTCCGACGAGAACGATCACCGGGCATCGCATGTGTATCGATTACAGGAAGCTGAATGCGGCGACGAGGAAAGATCATTTCCCATTGCCATTCATTGACCAAATGCTGGAGAGATTGGCTAGTCATCCTTACTATTGCTTCCTGGATGGCTACTCAGGCTTTTTCCAGATCTCGATACATCCAAATGATCAGGAGAAGACGACGTTCACTTGTCCCTACGGCACATTCGCTTACAGGAGGATGCCTTTCGGATTGTGTAACGTTCCACCTACATTTCAGAGATGTATGATGTCCATTTTCTCAGATATGATCGAGGAGTTCATGGAGGTATTTATGGATGACTTTTCTGTCAATAGGTCTTAATTTAAGGGATGTCTGGAAAAAATATAAAAAGTACTTCAACGATGTGAGGAGAAGCATCTAGTTCTGAACTGGGAGAAGTGCCACTTTATGGTTCAAGACGGCATCGTTCTGGGTCATAAGGTTTCTAAGGCAGGGATTGAAGTTGATAAGGCTAAGATTCAGGTCATGACAACCCTCCTACCGCCAACATCTGTGAAGGACATTCGGAGTTTCCTTGGTCACGTCGGGTTCTATCGCAGATTCATTCAGGATTTCTCCAAGTTAGCTCGCCTGCTTACTGCTCTGCTGTGTAAAGATGTCACCTTCGATTTTACGCCAGAATGTCTCGTCGCATTTGAAATGATCAAGAAGGCATTGGTTTCTGCTCCAATTGTTCAACCACCAGATTGGAACCACCCTTTTGAGATCATGTGTGATGCGAGCGATTTTGCAGTTGGATCTGTTCTGGGACAGAGGAAAGACAAGAAGCTTCATGTCATATATTATGCCAGCAGAACACTAGATGACGCCCAAAGGAACTACAGCACCACTGAGAAGGAGTTACTTGCTGTTGTGTTTTCTTTTGAGAAATTTCTTTCCTATCTGATAAGGAGTAAGGTGATTGTGCATACTGACCATGCTGCTCTGAAGTACCTCTTGCACAATAAGGATATGAAACCTTGATTGTGTCGATGGGTTTTACTGCTCCAAGGTTTTGACATAGATATCAAAGACAAGAAAGGAGTGGAGAATGGAGTTGCAGATCATCTCTCACGTATGAAGATCAGTGAAGAAGTTCCTATTGACGATTCCTTGCCCGAGGAGAAGATATACTTCGTTGAGACTGGTTCTGATTCGATTTTGCCACAGCAGAAGACGAGCATCGATCGACACCCTTGGTGTATCGATCGATACTCTCAAGAATTGCTGTTGTCAGTTCACGATACAAGCATCGATCGACACTCTCACTGTATCGATCGATACCAGCTGTTCTCCACTACCGATTCGTCTGCTGATCGGTCCGATACAGAGGAGTCCTTGGCTGTCACTTCTCCTGCTGAACCTTGGTATGCCGACATAGCCAACTACCTTGCTGCCGACTACGAACCAAAGCATCTCAAGAAGTATGTCAAGAGGAAATTCATGAGAGATGTAAAACGTTACTTTTGGGATGAACCATATCTGTACAAGCACTGTTCTGATGGGATTTACAGAAGGTGTATAAATAAATCTAAGGTACCAGAAAATCTATTTCATTGCCATGGATATAAGTATACTGGGAAATTAGCAACATTCAAAACAGTTTCTAAGGTTCTGCAAGCTGGTTTCTGGTGGCCTACAATGTTTAAGGATACTCACGCCTTCATCTCTCACTGTGATGTATGTCAGAGAAGAGGGAAGATCAGCAAGCGTCATGAGATGCCGCAGAACTTCATCCTCGAGGTTGAAGTGTTTGACTGCTGGGGCATTGATTTTATGGGACCATTCCCTCCTTCGCGACAGAACAGATACAAATTGGTCGTTGTCGACTACATCTCCAAGTGGGTAGAAGCAATTGCTAGTCCTACCAACGATTCTGCCGTAGTCCTGAAACTGTTTAAGACCATCATATTCCCTCGATTTGGAGTACCCAGAGTTGTCATCAGTGATGGTGGTTCTCACTTCATCAACAAGATCTTTGAGAAGCTGCTGAGAAAGTATGGCGTTCATCACCGCGTTGCCACGCCATATCACCCTCAGACCAGTGGACAGGTAGAGGTCTCCAACAGACAGATCAAGGAGATTTTGGAGAAGACTGTTGGCATCACACGGAAGGATTGGGCATTAAAACTCGACGACGCTCTTTGGGCTTACAGAACCGCTTTCAAAACACCGCTTGGTACCACACCATTCCATTTGTTGTATGGAAAAGCATGTCATCTTCCGGTTGAGATAGAGCACAAAGCAGCCTGGGCTACCAAACTTATGAATTTCGACATCAACTCTGCTACACAAAGGCGATTAGTTCAGTTGAATGAGTTGGATGAGATCAGACACTTTGCCTATGAGAACTCCAAACTGTACAAGGAAAGGACCAAAGCCTATCANGTTTTGTTTTTGTTTTGTGTCTTCACGTGAACCAGGTCCAAACGACGAGCATCGATCGACACTCCTTAGTATCTATCGATACCAAGGCCAAAAGCGACTTGTGCTGTTACGTTGCGAGTATCGATCGATACCACTAACTATATCGATCGATACCCAGCACCCAGGTCGACACTCCTTAGTATCTATCGATACCGAGGCCAAAAGCGACTTGTGCTGTTACATTGCGAGTATCGATCGATACCACTAACTATATCGATCGATACCCAGCATCCAGGTAAGTTTTCTATAAAACCCTCGGGTTTTACCCTTCACTCCATCATAACTCATATCGCTCGACGCCGCCCTTCTCTTTCACTCTCTCACAACTTTTTCGATTCTTCATCGTTTTACTCGATTTTGCATTCTATTCCGCTCGGATTTTTGCCCTCATTATCATTCCATTACTCATTCCTTAGATATGCAAGGTAATGTACTCGAAATCACTCCTTTTAGGCAAGTTGACAGATTCGGTTTGGGTCTCCTCTGTTTTGAAACTTTTGCTGTCATCTTTAGCTCTAGGGGAATGGAATTGATGTATTAGGATTAGAATGGATATGATAGGGATAGAGTACTTTGAGGAATTCATTTTTAGGTTGATAAAGTTGGAATTGCGAGGCCTCTGTGATGAACCTCGTGTTTCTACCTCGAGTATCAATCGATACCGCCTTGGTATCGATTGATACCCGACCTGTTCGATACACGTCTGATCTGCTTTCTGTTTTTGTTTTGATTTATTCTCAGATGACACCTCCGGTTCCAATCCTCCACGCCGCGAGTTCAGTCTTCAGGACGAGGTCGAGGTATTATGTGGCTCGTATTGGCATGCCGGAGTCATCGCCGCTGTTCTGACCCGAGATCGCTACAGGGTCTTGAAAGGTGGCTTCACAGACAACACTGGTCCTCAAAGCTTCATTGAAGTCCACATCAGTAACCTGAGAGCTGCACCGCGACGTTCGCCATCTCCCTCTGCCCCTGCCCCTGTTGCTTGGCCTCCCTGGCCTTAGTTGGAGGGGAAGAGGATCATTCCGCGACGCGATTGGGCGGGTTTGCCTAAGGAGGAGACTGAGAGTGAGGCTTGCATCTATAGGCCTATAGTTGAGGAGTGGGACAACTACGGTACTCTGTTTTACAACGAGTGGCTGCGCGTTGTCATCCTCCCTACTCGCTTCATCTATCCACACACCATGCGCCGTCTCGGTATTGATGTGGAGCTTTCAGAGACGCTTGATAAGATTGGTTTGGGGACATTGTACTCATGGCAGTATGACCTCTATCTAGACCTCGTTCGCCAGTTCCTCGCCACAGCTCGGGTGTATTACAGAGACGAGGTCCACGGCACTGCTTCAGAGGGCACCTTGACTTTCCTGATCAGAGGGGTTCGTTACAGGCTGCCTATCCCTGACCTCTGCGCCATCTACGGGTTCGATCCCTATCCTCAGCAGGTAGCCCTTCCTTCCCAGTTTCACGACGTACATGTCTTTTGGCGTCACATCGGTCTTGGAGCCTACCACTCCAAGACCACGACACAGATAGACATCCGCCATCCAACTCTGCGTTGCGTCGTCGGCATTCTGAGCACCACTCTTCTCTGCAAGATGGAACCGAACAAGCTGAGGATCTCCGAACTGATCTTACTGTACAAAGCCATTGGCGACCTTATCCCTGAGGACAGGTATGAGTGGCCCGAGATGAACCTCGCGGTCAACATTGGCGCTCTCTTCGCGCACCATTTGGTCTCTCTGAAGACCAAGCCTTTTTCTGGTCGTAACTATGCCACGGCGCGGAAGACTGAGTCAGTTGGCAGCCTCCTCACTCCTATCTTTGAGCACTTTGGCATCTCGACTTCAGCATGTTCGATTGTCACAGCTCGTTCTCTGATGGATGAGCAGCATATGCAGCACATGCGTTGGCTGAAGCCAACTCGTCGCTGGTGCCTACCCACGAAAGACGGAGAGCTCTTTGTGCAGCTCCCCAACCGCACTCTGACCCGCATCGGCGACGACCCTTCTCAGCTACATTTCGATCCAGATCCGAGTCTGCTCTCAGCTGCTCCGTCCACGCGTGTCCGCGCTCCACGCCAACTCCCATCCATTCCTGTCGTTGCAGCCGAGGCACCCGCATATGACTTTGCTGGAAGTCAACCTCGCCGTTCACAGCACCGCCAGACATCTGCTCCTGCACGTTCATTTCCTCCACCACCGGATCTGCCGATGGAGACAGCTACCTTTCAGAGATATGTTGTGGAGAGTTTACAGAGCATCTGGTCCGTTGTATCTCGCTGCCGCTGCATGTCATCAACTGACGCCGACCACTCCACTCCTGGCCCTTCATCTCGCTATGCTGTATCAGATGACGATGATGATTCAGACGGCTAGTCTCTGCTCCTGGGTTTCACATTTTTTGTTCCTTTCTTTTCTCTTGTTTTGCTTTCATTTATGAACTTATCTTTCTCATTGTCATTACTTGTTGAACTTATGGCTATCTATTGATTCTGTTGCTTCTAAATGTGCTCTCATGATCTAACAGTTCTTTATCTAACAATTAGCTTCATTGGACACGGTTTCGAGTTTCAGGATTCCAGACAAAGACCTTGGTATCGATCGATACTCCCTCAGTATCGATCGATACCCATCATTTTCCCACGGTACTTTCGAGCCAACTTTTCACCATTCTGTTCTTGTGCTTTCTTTTGCTTCCCCTGGGTTAGATAACACTGGGGACAGTGTTGTTTAAGTCTGGGGGAGGTAGTTACTGACATTGAGTTTGTTTTTCTTAGAGTCAGTCTTTTTTGAGTCAAATTTTTGTTTTATTGAGTCAAAACCAGTTAGAGATTATGAACCTTTGCTTGATTTCATTGTTCTAACTTTGTTTTTAAGTAACCATTGTCACAGAATCAGCTCTAAGATCGACTAATGAAAAAATCCAAAGACTAACCAGTTGACTAGGAAACACCCATGTCTCCAGCAAATTTCTTCTAAATCCTGAGCCCGTTTCGCATTTCATTCTTGAGGTTGGTATTCACTGAACTTGATTCATTCATTCATATCTGAAAAAGGAACCCACGTGTTTGAAGATTATGATATACCTCTCCCTTGACACACATTAATGCATGAAAGATGAAATGATTTCCGCCTAGTAGAGGGCTAGGAACATTTCCTGTGATTCCATTTTTCTACTTGGATAAGGAATGATCACACAAGAGTCTGAAGCGAGGGGTAGGAACATTTCCAGTGACCCCATTATTCGCCTAAGACTTTTGATACTTTGAGAGGAGAGAACCGGGGATTCGGTGGCAAACACCATCAATACTCGCGTCTCAAACCTTGATTTGTATATGCAAAGCTAAAAGAAAAATAAAAAAATAAAGAGAACATAAAAGGAGATAAGTCAGGGGGAGAGGAAAATCATATCAAAGTATAAATTTGGGTGGTTCCTTAGTCACGATATCGCATGAGGAAGAATCTAGAAGGTTCCTGAATATCAACAACAGTGATGAAACGGCGATGAAGGCTTTATTATGATTTATGCTACGAGATAATGTGTGGATACTGGGAAGCTGCGACTGTCTATGGAGAAGTACATGGTGGTCAGATCCGAAACTGTTTAGGTGATGATTGGGAGCTTGGAAAAGGAGTCAATACAATGTCTCAAGAGAAGGTGAGTCTCCATGTTTTTTAAACCTCTTTCTCTGTTTGGTTTTCTGTTTGCTTGAGGGCAAGCAAAGACTAAGTCTGGGGGAGTTGATATATCATGGTTTTTACCCACTTTTAACCATGATATAAGTCCTTTTTCAGAGTCTTTCTAGTAGTTTTAGAGTCTTTCAAGTTCTTTTCAGGATATAGGCACATATGGAGCTAAATTGGGTTATTGGAAGCTTTTGAAGCAATCTAGAATTGAAGCAGTTCGGGGAGCTGAAGCTCAGCATCGATCGACACCATTCATTTGGAAGAGACACGAATAAAACTCCCAGTATCGATCGATACCATTTATAGTATCGGTCGATACCAGTGATCAGAACGCGATACAAGTCCCGAAGATAAACCAGAAGGTTTCCTTAATTTCCGATTAGACTCAAAAAACGTGTTTTAGCTATATAATTAGGTTTTTGAGCCTCCAGAAAGGACACTTGTGATTTCTGGAGAGAGAGTATTCTGCAATTGAGTTTTTGGAGGAAGAACCTTGAACCCTTTTTGTATTCCTACTCTATTTTATTTATGATATCTATTTTATTCATGATATTTGTCTCATTCACCATGTCTGAGTAGATTCCCTGTTAGGTTTAAGGTTGTTTAAAAGGTATTTGATGAATTATTAGATTTGATTGATTTGTTAAGGAATATCCATAGAACTTTTCACCTAGACTTGAGATTAATGCTTATTCTAGCCTCGCAAACTAGAATATGATGTTAGGTTGATTAATTGGCACGAAAGTGTGATTGGTTTCCTGAACTAGTGTTTGGTGAGCAAAAGACCTATTCGCAAAGAAATTTGGTTTAGGATTTTGTGAACAATTGAACTTGATCGTTAATGCTTGTTTGAATTTATAGAATCTGCAAAGAAATTTGGGATTCTAGGTTTAGACATAGATATTAAGAAGGCTTGAGTTTTCGAAGAGACTACGAAGTCACAATAAGTAAATTATTTTATATATAAAACTAGAACAGGTTCCGTGTATACGCGGGATTATAATCTAATATTTTCAAATTTATAAGAATAAAATTATAAAAGAAATTGAAAAATAGAATTAAATCACTCGTAAATATAAAGAATAATAAAATATTGAGAACGTCTATCCAAAATCATTCACCTATAGAAATCCTAACAAATTGCAATTATTTATTTATTTAGATTATATATAGCTTGGTTTATCTTTTTTTTTTGAATAGTATTTATTTATTTTTAATCATATTTGTTATTTTTTTTAAAATCGACATAAAAATAAATTAGTGTTGTTATTTTGAATTTCTTTGCTTATTGTCTTTTGGGTGATAGACATTTTCTAAAAAGTATAAGAAAAAAAACTGAAATTAAAGACAAATTTAGTCATCCTAAAAATATATAAATAAAATATTTTACGACAACCACATAATAATAAATTAATTATTTTTTTTGAAAGTAGAAAAAATAAACAAAATTAGGGGGAAGTTTAATAATCATAAAATATATGAATAAAATATTTTACAATAACCTCATAATATTAAATTAAAAATTACTTTAAAAAAACAAAGGAATACATGTTTTACCAAAAGAATAAAGTTGAAGGTAGGATTGTGTTTTTGAAGAAAGTGTCTTGTTTGTTGAGAAAATGTGAGACTACTTATTTTTTTATATTGAGTTCAATATTTACAATTCTTTTTTCTTTAGAATTAGAAATTTTCTTTTTGTTCTTAGAGAGTTCAATATTTACAATTCTTTTTCCTATAAAATTAGAATTTTTCTTAATTATGGAAGTTTACTTTCTTAATAAATGATAATTTTTATATTTTCCGTATATAATTTTCATTTTCTGAATAATGGTAATTAATTATCTTTTTGTATAGTTTCTTTATAATAATTTTTGACATTTTTTAACTTTACCACGTGTCGAATTCTTGAATCGATGGATATGACACATGTCACAATCTTGTGAGTTACTAATTTTGAAAACTCTAATTTATATAATAAAGATCACGGGTTAAAAAAATGCAAGCCGCCAGAATGAATGAAAATGTTAATACGTTAAAAATTGAAATGAAATTTGAGGAAATCTAATTTAAAACCTTTTAAAATAGTTTATTATGGTAGATTGGGCATTTTTACCTAGCTCATATATCTATCTTGTATTTTTAAATGTTTTCACACAATGAAAAAGTTTAGGTTAGTGAAACAAAAAAACATTCTCTTTCAAAACAATAGAAAAACTAAAGTTAAATCGAATGAAATAAAATCCGCGCTTATGCGCGGATACTCACCTAGCATTAATAAAAGCCTTTCTTAAAATTATTAATAAAATTAACTTAATTTTTCAAATGTTAATAAAAGCTTTTCTTAATTTTTTTCACATCTATGTTAACTATTTTATATTCATTGCTTTTTGTTATTGTGTATAAAAATTTGTGAGTCGTTGTTTTAGTTATTTAAAAGTCATTAAAAATAACTTGATGTATAAGTTAAATATTTTTAATACAATTATATAAAAACCAAAATTCATATCTTCAATGTTGTTTCACATTCTCTATTACATACATACATAAGTTTGCATATAACTACCATGTGTTATTGTTTTTGATCAAACTATTATGTGTAATTATTTAAAAAACTAATATAACAAAGCAACATTAAAAAAATACATTTCCCTCATTTTTTAATGAAAAGGACAACTTGGAGTACGATTAAGAACAAACAATCGCAAAACAAAAACGACGACAACTGAAACCCGTTGAGACTCTGCCAATACCACAAAGTTCAAATTTGCAAGCAGTTAGTATGACTAAGAACATCTGAGACTAGTACCACTAATATTATCTGAGGCTTATGGAAGATGATCAATCAATTTCGACCCATACAAGCTCTGACCACAGGTAAGTCTCTCTCTTTCGCCTCCTAGTAATCGTGGGTTCGAATGTGGATTTCTCTCACTCTCTCTCTCTCTCTCTCTCTCTCTCTTGCCTAATAGTTGTGGGTTCGATTGTGGATTGTGGGTATGATATTGGATTGTGGGTTGGATTGTGGATTTTGGATCACTTGATTTGCTTGTGGGTTCGATATGTACAATGATTACTAGCTACTTTGTGAAATGTTCAGTCCAGGGGTGCTAGCTATTGTTGTAGATGCAAGTATTTGCTGGCTAATCAATTAAGAACATGCTTCTGCAAAGAATGTCTAAACAAGGATGGAGCGAAAACATAAATTGTAAAATTGAGTAGATAAGAGACGTAGATGAATGTTTTGATGTTGGTGCTTTTATGGTGGGTTTCATAAGTATTTGTACAAATGAATGTTTTGATGTTGGTGCTTGTATGGTCGGCTTCAAAAGTATTTGTAGAAAGAATGGTCCTTGTATGAATTGCTTAACTCTATTTCTGTTTGGATTCGTAGATTGCATGATGAGCTAGTTCCTGCACCTCGGAGGTTGTTCGTTGATCAGTCATATTATCGAAAGAAGTGTAGACTCAGTCTATGTGCAATTTCGGTAACACACTTAGTTTCATAAACCATAAACTTAAATATAAGGCTATATGGTTTAGAAACCACCCACATTTCGGCACATCTTCCATATGCCTACATATAACAATCATAAGCTCATGGGTTTCTGAGCTTTAGCTAATAGAACAGCTGATATTAGGAATAAAAATGATATTATATTAGAGAACATGCATTGTTCACAGGATTGTTTTGCCATGAGCTCCTAGCTGATTATGAGAACAACTTGGGCAATTTAAGCTTCGCTCAGAATTTATTTTTACACGTTAGTAAGATAGATTTTCTAAATGTGTTTCAAAACTAATTGAAATGAAAGATGAAAATGAAGAGCTCTTGAAGATGAAAATATTATACTTTTTAGGAGCTGTTATTGAAAGAAGGAAAAAAGGGACATGATATCTAGAGTCTTGTTGACAAAAAAAAAATGATATCTTGACCCTTTCTTGGTCAGGGCGGTGGACAATTTGAGTGAGTATGAAATCTTTCCATGGAGAACTTTCTCATTTCTAAACTCCATAAAGGGTATTCATGAGGGTCGTCGTGGTGTAGCCCCCTAAAAATTTTGCGTTAGTTCTGTAACCACACGGTTTTCCAATTTCAATGTTTAGCCCCATATGAAGTATTATCTCGAGGTGTAATCCCATGACAAAGTTTAAACGAGGTATGACCACATTTTATTGACTTTTCCTACTGACTTTGCCAGTTTAGCTTAATGGCGTTATTGTGTTGCTGATGTGGCGCCAATGTACTGTTGGCTAAAGTCTTGTTACTGTGCTCCTGAAGGAAAAAAAGGACTTGATATCTAGAGTCTTGTTGATAAAAAAAATGATATGTAGAGCCTTTCTTGGTCAGGGCGGTGGACAATTTGAGTCAGTATGAAATCTTTCCATGGGGAACTTTCTCACTTTTAAACTCCATAAAGGGTATTCATGAGGGGTCGTCCGGGGTGTAGCTCCCCAAAATTTTACGTTAATTCTATAACCACTTGGTTTTCTAATCTCAATATTTAACCCCATATAAAGTATTATCTCGCGCTGTAACCCCATGACAAAGTTTAAACGAGGTATGACCACATTTTGTTTGACTTTTTCTGTTGCCTTTGATGATTTAGCGTAATAGCGTTACTGTGCTACTGACGTGACGCCAATGTACTGCTGACTAGGCACCACTGTCCTGTTGACATGGCGCCAATGTATTCATGATAATGACATGCTCACATGTTTGTTCTTTGAACCTTTTCAGCGTGTCATAAATACCCTTTATGCAGTCTAGAAACGAGAGAGTTCCCCATGGAAAGGTTCACAAATACACAAATTCTCCACCACCCTCACCAAGAAAGGCTCTTAATATCCTGTCTTTTTTTTTCTTTCTTTTAATCACAACTCCTAAAAACTATAATACTGTCATCTTCAAAAGATTTCACTTTCATCTTCCGTTTCATTTAATTTTCGAAACATATCTGAAATATCTATCTTACTAGGGTTTAAAAAGTACTTATGAGCAAAGTTTAAACTGCTCAAGTTGTTCTCATAATCAGTTGGGTGCTCATGGCAGCCAAATCATGTGAGCAATGCATGTTCTTTAATCAAATATCTAATGGGAACACTGTTAACAATGAACCATCAATCATTATTATTCCTAATCTAAAGTGTTATATGAACTAAAACCCACACACCCATGAGTTTATGATTGTTATATGTAGGCATATGGAAGATATGTCGAAACTATGGTGGTGGTTTCTAAAACATATAGCCTTATCCTTAAGTTTATGGTTTTTGAAATTAAGTGTGTTACCAATCTCATAAATCATGCTAAGTCTATTTAAAACATGATTGATTAAGAACAACCTTAGAGGTGCGGGAACTAAGTCATTCTGCAATCTATAAATCCAAACAGAAATAAAGTTAAGCAAGTCATAGAAGGACCAACGTTTCTACAAATACTTGTTAAACCGACCATACAAGCACCAATCAAAACATTCATTTATACAAATACTTGTGAAACCGACTATACAAGCACCAATATCGTCTCTTATCTGCTCAATTTAACAACTTCTCTTGACTAAATTCTCCATTCTAGTTTACACATTCTTTGCAGAAATGTGTTCTTAATTGTCGTCTTTTTTTCTATTGGTTGTTCTTAGTGGTACTTCAAGTTGTTCTTTTTTTAAAAAGGGGAAATATTTATTTTTATTGTTGCTTTGTTATATTTGTATTATTCTTTAAAATAATTACACATGATAGTTTGATTAAAAAACACATGATAGTTATACGCAATTTTATGTATGTGTGAAATAGAGACTGTGGAAAAACATTGAAGATATAAATTTTGGATTTTCTATAATTTAAAAAAAATATTTGACTTATACATCAAGTTATTTTTAATGAATTTTAAATTACTAAAATAACTCAGCTCACAAATTTTAAAAATAACTAGTGGAAGTCTTACATGTTGCGTGAGTTTGAATTAATATACTAGATTATGCAACATTATATAAATAAATTGATTGAATTTACTTTTTACAATTTTTTATTTAGTATTTATGAATTCAAATTTTATAAACCATATAAAAGCTTTAAATATTAAGTTAAATAAAAATGAGCTCAATTAAAAGTAATTTTGAATGAGTTAAACAAATGAAGTCGCATTGCATCATCCTCACAAATGTGCTTTTTTGACATTTTGATGATTTTGATTATTAAAATATTAAAAAATAAAATAATAAAGAAATATGTTTTTACTCTAAATTTTTGTTGAATCTTTTTACCAATCACATTGAACACATAAGATGAAAAACATAGAGATTCTACAATGCAAGCAGAAAATAACTAACATGTCCAATGTGAAGAATAAAGATAGTTCATTCTATATCTATTACGGCATTACTATCAAAGCCACTAACAAATACAATAAATTTAAGAAAAGATAAAACACGATTCAAGGATATTTAGTTAATGAAATTAGAAAAGGCATACCAAAAAATTGTAATTCTTGGAGACTAAACATATATCAGTTTAGACCAAATATATATATATATATATATATATATATAGTAAAGAATAATAAAAATTAAGGAAGTAATCTTACATCATTTATATAGAATAAGAAATCAATCTGAAAAGAAAAACAAAACTAAAATTTGTATTGTGATATTATAATTGGTCATTAGGAAAATGTTTGTGAAAAAACAATTCAAATTGGTCTAACTATATTGATAAGTTGATATATTGTTTTCATTTATTAGTTATTGCCAATTGTATTGATATGTTAAATAATGGTCAATTATGTTTTTTTTTTAATACAAACGTGATAAAAATATTGTACAAACACAAAAAAACGTTTTGACAAATTATCAAAACAATAAACATTAATTACTTTGATGACTAGTGTTATAATGAAGTTTATTTTGTATCTATTGTGAATTTGTGATACTAATATAAAAGCCGCATATGATAACCTAAAGAAAAGATAAAACATGATTCATTGATATTTAGGTAATGAAATTAGGAAAGACATACCAAAAAAATATTTAATTCTTGGGATCTAATTTGCTAAGGTGGTCTTAGGGAAGTATTGTTATGATTCCTCTTTTGTGGAGGTCCAATGCCCGACGAACTATTCACATGGATGGAGGAACATTCTCGCTGGTCGAGAAGTATTGAAATTAGGTTTGGGCTGGCGTATCGGTGATGGTACTCAGATCAATATTTGGTTCCAACCATGGTTGTCAACTGAGGCGCCTATGATTCCAATAGGCCCAGCCCCTTCAAAATCTAATGAACTTTTTGTAAGTGACTTGAAGGATCCCTCTACCAATCAATGGAGTATCGATAAGATAAGAAGCTTATTACCTCAGTATGAGGATATCACTATGTCGATCCCATCAAGTGCAACAAAGCGACCATATGTTAGAGCTTGGTTACCGGTGAAGAATGGTCATTATTAGACTAAATCGGGATATGGGACAAGAGGGGTGGTTAATGTGAGCTAAGAAGAACGAGATTTTGATTGGCAAAAATTTATTTGGCGTGCTAAAACTCTTCTTAAAGTCAGACATCTACTTTGGTGAATGGTGAAGAATTCACTTCCGATAGGAGAAATTCTTATTAGGCGAAAGATAACTGAAGATGCATGTTGTAAAAGGTGTGGTGAGCTGGACTGCTCGTTTGCCAGGGACTGCTCGTTTGTTTATGAGGTTTGGATGTCAGCTCCAAGTACCCTAAATACTTTTGATGATGAATTCTCTATCTTCGACCTAATCATTAAAGCAAAGGATATGGTTGCTCTGCCACCTGTTGGTACTTTGATATCTCTTTTTCCATAGATTTGCTGGAACATTTGGACTGCTAGGAACAAGCTACTCTTCGAAGATAAGACTTTCTCTCTGTTTGAGATTGCCACAAAGTCAATATTGGAGGCAAAAGCTTGGGCTACAGCACAAGAATCTATAAAACGACCCGGACGAGTGCAGGAAGATAATCGAGTAAAGGAAAGCTCTTAGGACAGAAGTCAACAATGATTTCTTTGTTTCATTGATGCTTCTTGGCAGGCGGCTTCACTTAGATGCGATATTGCGTGCATTATCCAAGGAAGAGACTCATATTTTGAGTTTACTTCAACTACGGTGGCAAGAAATGTAGGCTCAACATTGGAGGCAGAGACCATGGCAATTCGGGAAGTGTTATTATCGCTTGAAGAGAAGAATCTAGATGATATTCAAGTTCTCTCTGATTGCCAGATTTTGGTTGGACTTCTGAATTCATCGGAATCTTACAATGAGATCCATGGTTTACTAGAGGACATTCTAGACCTTTTAAAGTATTTCTCGAACATTATTTTCTCATTTATCCCTAGAACAAATAATTCGACAGCAAATTCTCTCGCTAAGTCGGCGCTTGTACCCTTTGCTATTTGAATAAAGTTTATTTCGTGACCAAAAAAAGCCTAAGATAACCAGAAGAAAAAATAAAACATGATTTAATGATATTTAGTTAATAAAATTAGGAAAGAAATATGAAAAACCTCTATCTCTTGGGAACTAAACATCAATCCGTCTAGACCAAATAAAATGAATTATATATATACACTAAAACATAATAAATTAATAAGTGTTTTTACATTCGGCATTGGCTCTATGCTCCCAACTACATCACTTACATAGAAGAAGAAATCAATTTGAAAAGAAAAACAAATTGAAGTTTGAATTATAATATTTTCTTGGTCATTAGGAAAATATTAGTGAATGCCATTCAAATTAGCTCTAAGTGTATTGATGTGTTGATTTATTGTTTTTATTCATTAGTTATTGCAAATTGTATTGATGAGTTTAATTATAGTTAATTATATTGTTTGTTTTTTCTTTCAATACATACGTTGAATATTGCACACACAGAAGAAAATGTTTCGACAATTTATCAAAACAATAAACATTAATTACTTTGGTGACCAATATTAAAATGAAGTTTAAGTGCATGGTGGTTAATCCCAATTTTCTTGCTCTCATGGTTCTCATACATTAATTGTGGTCATTGGACTGTTTATTTTACTGTTTTCATTCAGTTTTACATTTATTACAAAGTCAAATTAAATTTGTTTCTTCTGGAGATAAGATTTTAGAATCAAAATAATAATGATGCCAAGTGAAATGCTTTTTTATATATTTGTTTCTTCATGAAATCATATTTTAAAAACATTATGTATTATTTATATATCGACAAATGATACATCATTATAAAATATAATTACTAAAAAGAAATTGGAAAATAGTTTAACAATATCATTATGTAAATTATCTTATTTTGGAATGAAAGAAAAATAAAAAATCATAAAATCCACATGTTATCAAAGAAAAAAAATAATTAATTATAAATTTCTTTGAAAAAGTTGACATAAGAAATATGTTTACAAAAATATAAATAAAATAGATAATGATATAATTAAGTTAAAAAAAATCTTACGTAAGAAGGAACAGTGCCACGTGTCAGCTTCTCTTTAAAGAAACCTTACTTTATTATATGCACACACAATAATTTTTTTTGATAATTTATAAAATCAATAAGCATTAATTACTTTAGTGACTAATACTTTAGTGAGGTTTAATTGCATAGTGATTTATCTTAATTTCCTTGCTCTCATGACTCTCATACTTTAATTTTGGTCATTGGATTCTTTATTTTTCAGTTTTCATTCAATTTTAAAATTATTGCAAAGTCAATTGAATATGTTTTTTTTCTTAAGGAGATAAGATTTATAATTAAAAAATAATTATTCCAAGTGAAACACTTCTTTGATGTACTTGTTTTTGTTTCATGAAATATATTTTTAAAACAATCTGTATTATTTAAAAACCGAAAATGATATATCATTCGAAAAAAATAATTACTAAAAATAAATTTTAGAATATTTTAACAATAAAATTATGTAAACTATTTAAAGAAAAATATAAATAATTATAGAAAAAATCACATGTCATCAGAGAAAAAGCTATTAAAATATATAATATATTTTATATTAATTAATTGTAAATTTCTTTGACAAATTTGACATACATAATTGACATAAGAATTTTTTTTACAAAATTATCAATAAAAATATATATATATTTATGTTTTTAAAAATAAGTAACATGTGAGAAGAAAAAGTGACACGTGTCAGGTTCACATGAAAGAAACATTACTTTATTATACTACATCTGTTTCAAAAAGTTTGATTTTCTTAGTATTTCACATATATTAAAAAACAATAAATGCTTAACTAATCATTTTTGTTCCTTTTCTTTAATTTTGTTTAATGTCGTTTTGGTTTACAATACTTGTATTAACAATATTTTTCTTTTTCTAATAATTATATGTATACCAAATATCAAATGTTTAACCACTTATTTTGCCATGTTACCCTTTTCTAAATGCTTGCAAATAATAAATCTTGTAAAAAAAATACATTAATTAATCAATTCACCTTGTAAACAAAACATGCAATAATTAGAATATAAGAAATAAATATTATTGAAACAATAATAAAAATCCAGAAAATCTAACTTTCAGAAACGGAAAGAATAACAAAAATCTATCAATAAAAAATAGTTAACATTTGAACAATTAAGTTGATTTCAATAATACGTTTAAGAAATATTTTTATTTATATGAACTATTTTGTAATTTCTATATTATATTTTACGTATTAGCAGTCTTGTCCAGACTTGTCAAAAACTTATCCAGACTTGTTGTAGAGACTTGTACAGACTTGTCGCAAACTTGTAGAAGACTTGGCCAGATTTTCAACATTGTGGTATTAGAGGAAAGGTATTGATCCCTTTGATCCTGTTAAGACAAAAATGGAGCAAACCAGCAAGCTCTAGTTCTGTTGTTTAAGAGTGACACTACAACAAATATCCACATTATTAGCAATTTGATTAGTGCTATAATACATCTTTAATAGCATTTTCAAAAATGTTAGGACATGTGTAACCATCTTAGACTCCCCTAAAATAGCATTAATTTGTCCAACAATTATACTTCGATCTACGATAGCACAAATTAGTTTGTTATAATAAATTTTATATACTGATTAATTATGCTATTTTATATTTTATAGTAGCATTTTTCATTTGACAATAATTAAGACTATTTTATATTTTGCAGAAGCTTTTTTATGTTGTATTGGATTTATATAAAAGTAAATATATTTGAAATTTTAGAAGATAATTTTCATTAATATCCCAAAACATGTCTGATACAAATAACATTACAAAATCATAACTAAGGCAAACAATATTACAAAATCATAACTAACCTAAATTTTAATGTTTAAGCAAAAAAATATATACTTGGAAGACTTGAGTATTATCTTAAAATGTGTCATTGACTTGTTTCCAAGTTGTCTTCAGTTTTAACTTCTCCATGTATGGTACAGATAAACGATTATTAAATCAAAGGACAAGAATTACTAGATAGTCGAACTATCATATTGAAAGACAAGAGTTGGTAGATAAATCAGAAGTGTTTTAAGTGTTAACACCAAGATATGGGTTCCTTGTTTGCTACATCAATGTCTTCTTGTGATGCCACGTCCACTGCAACTCCTTTATCTCTAACAGAGACACCAACTTGAACTTTTGGTATTTTTGTCAATAAGAGATAAATGTATGATACCAATTAACTTATGACAAGCATGAATTTTCAGGGAAAAAAAATAGAAAGGCGAAAATCAAGGTACGATACTTGTAAAATTTATGTTTGATACCTTGTAAAGAATCGTTTCAGTGTGTTCACATAGCTCGTTCTCAAGAGGATAATCATCCTCTAAGGTGCCTTCATACGCTTCCAAAATTTCAACAGCTTTAGAAGCACTTGTTTCAGGAAAAAAAACATAAAACAAGTTAAGAGATTAAGGTTAATATGCATGGGTAGCTTTTACCAATCAAAAGAAAAAAGCTCACATAATTCTATTGAATGTTCATTGGTATATTATTTTCTAGAATGCTGGTGTAAGATTCGTCCCAACAAATGCATAGGCATTTACTCCTTAGGTGTTCAAGACTACAATTGCCAATCATATGGATAAACCAGCACATTAACCAGCTAGCCAATTAATAGTCTAAAGAAGAAAAACTAGCATTCCATTAGAATGAGTAAAGTGAAGCAACATATTTAGATTAAAGGGGTCAAGGACCATACTTTCCATTTAAATACAGTTCATTTGGTGATTAGGCTTTAAAGTCAAAAGCTGCTGCATGGTCTCCATAAAACCGGATAAGTCCCGCATTTTTGCCTAGGAATAAGAAAGTAAACAATATGATTAACTGTTAAAGCATCAAGTAAAACTGGAACGAGCTTACACAAAGTAACAATGATAAAAGTAAGAACTGCCATTATCTTTGAGAATAATTTGCACACCTAATGAATTCAACTCAATTGAATTTTTCCCATAATTACCTGCAAGAGTGAGAGGTCTCTGAGTATTATCAGGATAAATTCTAAGAGCATTTCGGTAGCATTTGATGGCCTCTCAATAATCTTATATCACAAATAACAGACAAGACTTAGACTCTGTAACAGTATATTATAGGCTGGGGCTTTGAAGCTGATTTAGGACTTCTCCATATATGGATTTGATTCATCGATTTGGATCATAAATCTGATGTTCATGAGCCTTATATTTCGACTCTTATGCTTTGGGTGCTACTGAGTTCACATATTTTTCCTGAGTTTAGTGTTTTATGCAGTTCCTTGGCTATTGGTTTTAGCGTGGAGTTGTTTTTCAATCTATGTTCAGAGACAGATTGGTTAATCTTCCATCAAGCTGCTTGATCTACCAGGAACAGAGTTGTGTTCTGCCGTATCTCTGTTTCTGTTTTTATACAGATTGGTTTGTTTGTTTTTCTTTTAGGTTTTGGTTGTTCATTGCTTTTTCTGCACTTTACCGTTCGTTTAGCTGCTGCAACTGATCTAGATCATGTTTCATCTCTAGCGAGACGCTTTCCCCGACTCAGATCTGCCTACTTCGTGCTGGCTGGTTCCAGTTTGGTGTCTTTGATATTTTCTCTCAGCGTTTTTTTCGTAGGGTGCAACTCGGTGTTGATCCGATTCATCTCTTATGAACTACAATGATTCTCGTTCACGACCTAACAAACAGAACCTGGCAGCGAGAGGAGCCGATCATAATCCCGGATGTTGATAACACCAATCTCATCGAGGCTAATCGGCTCACTTAATAGGGAGGCTCCCAAATCCATAGGTTCAAAATACAAATGGCCTCCTAGATTTTATGTTGTCTATTTGGCCCTTGAAATTGACGGTGCTGGGAAGGGAATTAGGACATGATAAATTCATCTTTAAGTTTAAATCTGAAAATGATTTAAAGGCAGTTCTATGTCCTGCTTCATTTCATTACAAAAGATGGATGTTTGTTTTGGAAAGCTGGGAGCCTATTGTTTCAGATTCGTTTCCATCAAGAATTCCATTTTGGATACGGATTCATGGTATACTTCTTCAGTACTAGGCTACCTTGGAGTCCATTGGAGAAAAGCTGGGAAGAGTTATTGATCATGATGCTCTGAAGCTAGAGTAAAAGTCGAGATAAATGCGTTTAAGCCTCTTGCTATAAGGAAATTGATTTTAACATCTAAGGGAGATGAAGTCTTTATATCTTTTAAGTATTGTATGAAGAACTAGAGAAGCTCTGTTTTAAGTGCATGAGCTTGTTGCATGAGGAATCAGCATGTCTATCTACACGCTTTCAAGAGGGGAAAATCCCATTTCCTAAACCTGAAGATGTCAACCAAATCAACACTCGGAATCGAGTAAAAGCAGATAGAAAAATAAAGGAGGAAAGAAAGAGCTCTACCGATCGAAGTGCTACGATTTCGTTTAAGACAGGGCATAGGGAGGAGCGACTAACTTCTTTTAATGGTGTTAATCTTCAGGCGCTAGGTGCAAGAAAGAGATCTCGTTCCCCTCCATGGGATAAAACTAGGACTGCATCTGGAAGGGATCAAAGACTCTCTCTACACAAATTTAAGAGGTATGATCAGACTCGCTTTTGTACAAGAAAATAGTTTACTCCCCGTGCTGCTTATACCCTTCATAGAGAAGAAAGAAAGAACTATCACTTGGAATCGGATTTGAAGCTTCACTCTCAATCATCTCGGCGTAAGTATGGGCATAAAAAAGCAAACAGCTCGAGATGTGGATCGATCGGTCCCTTCCTCTTTTTTTATCCGGAGGTTTTGATCGATCGATTCTGGTATGGATTAATCGATCGTTCTCCCTTCTTTCGTCCGTGGGTTTTGATCGATCAATCTTGGTGTAGATCGATCGGTCTCCACTCCTTCATGCATGCGCTGTTCCGCAATCATCCCGAAAAACATGTAAAATTTCCTATTCCCGTGTAACGTCCCATAATCTACAGAAAACTCAAGACTCGATCAAAAAGACACTGAAAGACGCTAAAAAGACGTATCGGGCTTTGAAACGATGCTAAAAATTGAGACAAAAGATGATAAAAACACGATATATCAACTCCCCTTAACGTAGACCTTTGCTTGTCCTCAAGCAAAGCAAAAGTTTTTATCGAAGAAAGAAATTTGAAAATATGAAAACTCACACATTATTTTAGGAATCATGCCTTAAATCAATTGCATGCAAACCACTGATAGAAGGTTAATATCAAACTGTACTCCGTCGTACTTCATCATACCTGTAGCAACAATACTAAATCTCGGAATCACAAAAAACTTTCAGAATCTATGAACTCAACCTTTTATTATTCATTTAAGCAATGCGTGCATTCTCACAAAGGGGGCATCAAACACGTTATGGTCTAAGTTTTAAAGTTAGTTTATGGTGGTTCAAGTGTTTCGGATTTCCTGAAAATGCGAACGGACGCAAGTCATTATGCAAAATCACAGTGAGACAGAGACCAACTAAGAGGTACATAGCTTCCCTTTCGCCTAGATTACCAAACCAACTCAAATCCTCATTAAACTTGAAGTTCCTCTTATGCTTTTGAAAACTAAACGCAACAATTTGACTTTTCCGGTTCTTTCCCTTCTCCTTTTCTCACTTTATTTCTTTGAATTTGTTTTTTTTAGCGGGGGAGTGGAACCGGTTCTTGTCTTACATAAGCTGCATTAAAAGGTAACTTAATCATACATTCTCAGTTCATTCGCATAGACATCACCATCAATCACAACTACTAAATCATCTCACAAATTCATCCATACAAACTACACAACTTAATCCTAATGAAAGAAAAGCTATGTCGGTATGTATACTCTGTAGTTTTAGCACATGGTTGCACATAATGATGATGACATAAAGATGCATGGGGTTTGAAACATGATTACAAGGTGAGGTACTAGACTAAATGTGAGTCTAACTATTCAGAGTTTACAAAGAGTGATATAAATGATGCAAAGAAACTCTGAATATATAATCCATTACATGATTACCAAGCCCCTAAGTGAGATATAATAAGTCCGGTTTAAGTTCTAATAAGCAAGGTTAAGCTCAAATCATCCAAAATTCTAAGTGATAGGGATTACCGTATAGTGATCGAGGCATGAATTTTCTAGCATTTCCAGGTCATCCATCAAACAATGCAGAAGCAATCACAGAGCAATGAAACAAACAAGGTGCAATTCCCTAAGAAAAGCTCATAGTTTTTGACAAAATTTTGACTCGATAAAACAGACACACTGACACAAAGGAAAACATTAGAAAAACATCTGAAAGATAACATCAGTAGATGAGTGACATCCTCCCCCAGACTTGCTTCACACCGTCTAGGTGTAAAAAAAAACCCAAAGGGAATGCCACAGCTACAAATAATAGAAAACGAAAAAGAAGCAAATAAAACAAAAGACAATACAGGGGACTTGAAGAAATTACTAGCACTCAGTGATGATGAGGACGACTCTCGCTCGCACTCTGGCTCTGTATGGGATGATGTCTCCTGCTCTTAGGGATCGATCGTTCCACAAGTGGATCGATCGATCGACCTACTCTGAAATGGTCCGGCGAGTTGGATCGATCGGTCGAGTTGGGATCGATCGATCGACGTCACCAGAAGTGGTTAGGGAGATCAGAACGATCGTTCGGATCAGGGGATCGATCGGTCTGTGAATGCTAGTGTGTTCAGGGTAGTGGATCGACTGATCCATCAAAGGATCGATCGGTTTATTGCTTGTCTGGTCCTATTGCCTGTATCACACGAACATACAAATAAATTCTACTAAAGATGATCAGTCTGATAGCTAGACGGATCGTTCAAAATCAAACAACCAAAAAAAAGAAAATCAAAAATAAAAATATATACAAGGTACCTAGTGGGTTGCCTTCCACAAAGCGCTTGTTTTAAGTCGTTACCTAGTGGGTTGCATTGCCCGCATTCTGAGCACCACTCTCCTCTGCAAGATGGAGCCGAACAAGTTGAGGATCTCAGAGCTGATGTTGCTGTACAAGGCAGTTGGTGACATAATCCCTGAGGAGAGGATATGTTTGAGTGGCCCGAGTTGAACCTCGCGGTCAACATTGGCGCTATCTTTGCGCACCATTTGGTCTCTCTGAAGACCAAGCTTTTCTCTGGTCGCAACTACGCCACAGCACGGAAGACTGAGTCCGTCGGCAGCCTCCTCACTCCTATTTTCGAGCACTTCGGCATCTCCACTGCAGCATGCTCGATCGTCACTACTCGCTCACTCATGGATGAGCAGCACATGCAGCATATGCGTTGGTTGAAGGCCACTCGCCGCTGGTGCCTGCCTACGACAGATGGAAAGCTATTTGTGCAGCTCCCCAACCGCGCTCTCACCTCCATTGGCACTCACCCTTCTCGGCTGCACTTCGATCCAGACCCGAGTCTGCTTTCGGCTCGCCCTTCCGCTCGTGTCCGTCGGCACCAACGCCAGCTTCATCCACTCCTGTAGCTGCTGCTGAGACACCAGCCGCTGACTCTGCTGGGAGTCAGCCTCGCCGTTCACAGCGCCGCCAGACGCTGCTCCTGTCCTTCATTTCCTCACCACCAGAGTTACCAATGAGACAGTACTTTTCAGAGATACATCGTGGAGAGTCTTCAGAGCATCTGGTCCGCTGTTTCTCACTGCCGCTGCATGTCGTCCACTGCAGCCGATCACTCCACTCCCGGTCCTTCGCGCTACGAAACTGTTTCAGAGTCCGATGATGATGAGGATTCAGACTAGTTTATGTTCCTTGGTTTCAGATTTTCCCTTTCTCTTCTTTTCTTTTGTTTTGTTTTCTTTGCTGAACTTGCTAATTCTTTGTTCGGTACTTATTTGACTTATGGCTATCTATTGATTCTGTTGCTTCTAACTGTGCTCTCTGATCTGACAGTTACTTACCTAACTCTTGACTTCAGTAGGACACGGTTTTGAGTTCTAGATAACGAGGACCTCAGTCTCGATACGATACTCTGGCTAGCATCGGTCGATACTCTATCTAGTATCGATCGATGCCGGTCCATAGTATGCATCGAAGCCACCATTTCCCACGGTACCTTTGAACCTTTTTCAGCCATTTTGTTCCTGTGCTTTCTTTTGCTTCTCTAGGCTAGATAACACTGGGGACAGTGTTGTTTAAGTCTGGATAAGGTGATTACTGACATTGATGTATGTTTTTCTTAGAGTCTTTTTGGGTCAAATTTTTATTTATTGAGTCAAATTTGTTGGAGATTATGAACCTTTGCTTGATTTCAGTGTCCTGACTTTGTTTTTGTAACCATTGTCACAGAACCAGCCCTAAGATCGACTAATGAAAAATCCAAAGGCTAGTTGACGACGAAACACCCTGTCTCCAGCAAATTTTGTTCTGAATCCTGAGAATTTTGCACTTCACCCTTGAGGTTGGTAGTCACTGAACTCGATTCATCATTTCATCATCTGGCAAAGGAACCCATGCGTTTGATAAAATGGTAGACCTCTCCCCTAACACATAATGATATATAAAATGCATAAATGAGATGATTTCCGCCGAATGAGGGCTAGAGAATACTCTCGTGATCCATTGTTTTACTTGGAAAGGAATGATCACACAAAAGTCTGTAGCGACGGTAGGAACATTTCCTAAGACCCATATTCATTGCTACGACTTTTGACACTTTGAGAGGGGAGAACCGGGGATTAGGTGGCCATCACATCAATACTTGCGTCTCGAACTCTTGATTTGTGTATGTGAACGTAATTTAATCAGAACATGAAAAGAGATAAGTCTGGGGGAGAGGAAATCAATACCAAAGTATAAAATCTGGGTGGTTCCTTAGTCATGATATAAATGAGGAAGAATTAGAAGGTTCTTGAATACACAAAATCAGTGATTGAAACGGCAATGAAGGATTTGTATGTATGATGGTGAGATAATGAGTGGATAATGGGTATAGATGGTCTAAGAGAAGTACATGGTGGTCCGATCTGAAACTGTTTAGGTGACAACTGGGAGCTTGGAAAAGGGTCATTACTATGTATCAAGAAAAAGGTGAGTCTCCTATGTTCAAACCTCTTTCTCTGTTTGTTTTCTGTTTTGCTTGAGGGCAAGCAAAGACTAAGTCTGGAGTTTGATATACATGGTTTTTACCCAGTTTTTAGCCATGATTATAAGTCCTTTTTGTTGAGTCTTTTCTTTAGTTTTAGAGTCTTTCAGGTTCTTTTCGGTTATAGCGCATATGGAGCTAATTGGAGAATTGGAAGCTTTTGAAGCAATCTGGAGTTGAAGCCGTTCGGGAAACAAGCTCAAGCATCGATCGACACCATTCGTTTGGGAGAACCACGAAAAGAACCTGGCTAGCTCGATACCACTTACAACATCGGTCGATGCCATGAGCAGAACGCGAAACAAACCCAAGATTATCAGAAGTTTTTTATTTTTTAGATAACTCCAAAACGTTTTGATTAACTATATAATTAAGGTTTTTGAGCCTCCAGAAAGATACCTTGTGATTTCTAGAGATAGAGTTTTCTTACAATTGAGTTTTTGGAGAAGAATTCTAGAACTTTTGATTTATATCATATTTCATTATTTTATATGATATCTATTCTATCATCTGAGTTTTATTGCATTCACCATGTCTGAGTGGA
Source organism: Crucihimalaya himalaica (assembly GCA_004349715.1). Taxonomy (NCBI): domain Eukaryota; kingdom Viridiplantae; phylum Streptophyta; class Magnoliopsida; order Brassicales; family Brassicaceae; genus Crucihimalaya; species Crucihimalaya himalaica. The sequence goes on along the minus strand of SMJT01000061.1, from coordinate 598,106 downwards.
TTCCCTGTTAGGATTAGGGTTGCTTAAAGGTATTTGATGATTATTAGATCTGAATTGATTGTTAGGAAATAATCTATAAGAGTTTTATAGATTATATTATGTTTATTCTAGCTCTCGAACTAGAATCTGATGTTAGGTTGTTTGATTGCACGAAAGTGTGATTGATTGTCTGATTCATGTGTTTGGTGAGCAAAAGCCATATTCGCAAAGAAATTTGGTTTAGGGATTTTGTGAACAATTGAACTTGAACTTTAATGCTTGTTTAAATTCATAGAATTTGCAAAGAAATTTGGAATTCTAGGTTTAGGCATAGAAAGTTTTCGCAACGACAGTTGGTTTACTTTACATATGTGTTTCAAGTTTAAAAGCGGAGCTTAATTGATTCTGACTTGATTTGCATTTGATAATTCTGATTTGCCTGCAAGTTTTCCTAAGCCTAGCGTCTTCCTCCACTGAATTACTACCTGTTTTAATTGTTTGCTATTCTTGATTCCATCTATTCTACTTAGCTTAATTCATATTCCTGAATCTATTGAGTGTCATCTTGAGTCCTTGTGGATTGACCCCTAGAATACTATAGCGACTGCTTAGATACTTTAGGGTATTAGATTTGAGCATATCAAATTTTGGCGCCGTTGTTCGGCTCCATCTTGCAGAGGAGAGTGGTGCTCAGAATGCGGGCAATGCAACGCAGAGTCGAGTGGCGGATATCAATCTGGGTAGAGGTCTTGGAGCTGTAGGCGCCAAGACCAATGTGTCTCCAAAAGTTCTGCAGATCCTGAAACTGAGAAGGAAGAGCAATCTACTGAGGATAAGGATCGAACCCGTAGATGGCGCAGAGATCAGGAATGGGTAACTGTAGCGAATCCCTCTGATCAGAAAAGTCAGGGTCCCCTCAGAAGCAGTGCGGTGGACCTCATCTTTATAGTACACTCGAGCTGTGGCGAGGAACTGACGAAAGAGGTCTGGGTACAGATCATACTACCGTGAGTAAAGACTGCCCAGTCCAATTTTCTCGAGCATGGTTGAAAGATCCAAGTCGATGCCTAGACGACGCATGGTGAGAGGATCGATGAAGCGCGTAGGCAAGATGAAAACTCGAAGACACTAGTTGTAGAACAGAGTGTCATAGTCATCCCAATCCTCAGCTATTGGCCTATAGATGCAGGCCTCACTCTCTGTCTCCTCCTTAGGCAAACCTGCCCAATCGCGGCGCGGAATGATCCTCTTCCCCTCCAACTTAGGCCAGGGAGGCCTAACAACAGGGGCAGGGGCAGATGGAGAAGGAGAACGTCGTGGTGCAGCCCGCAAGTCACTGATGTGTGCCTCAATGAAGCTCTGACGACCAATGTCCTCTGTGAAACCTCCCTTCAAGACCCTGTAGCGATCGCCGGTAAGAATGGCAGTGATAACTCCGACGTGCCACTGTGAGTCATAGAATGCCTCCACCTCGTCTTAGAGATCAAAGTTGCGGCGTGGAGGGTTGGAACTGGAAGCATCATCCTGTCGTGTCCTCTTGCGGGGAGCCATCTGGGAAAATTCAAAACGAAAACAGAAGTTAGAATAGCTCCTACGTCCAGTGAGTGCAGGAATCGCAAAGATACTAGAAAATGAGGCACAAAGTCACGACAGAGTGCATCGCAAAATCCATTCTGTTAAAGGTCGGGTATCGATCGATACCAAGGGGTATCGATCGATGCTCGAGACAGGATCGCAAAAACTCATCGCAGATGGTATCCAATTTCCATTCTATCACCCTAAATTCGAATCCATAAGTCTACTCCATCCCTATCAGATTCATTCTCATCCTAATATGGCACTTTCATTCACCTATAGCTAATGAAGACAAGAAACAGAGTCAAAGCTTCACAACAAAGGAAACCCCAAATCGAATCTGCCAACACATCTAAAAGGATGAAATCGAGTACATTACCTGGTAGATCGAAGGTATGATGAATGGAATGACAATGCACTCAAAAATCTGAGTGGAATAGGGTTTGAAATCGAAGAAAATGATGAAGAATCGAAAAAGTGTGAGAGGGTGAGAGAAACAAGGGGCGGCGTTGAGCGACAAGAGAGATTGAGAGATTTTAGCAACAGACTCGAGGGTTTTATAGAAACAATTACTTGGGTGCTGGGTATCGATCGATACCGTAAGTGGTATCGATCGATGCTCAGCGTTTAGCACAACTCCCTTTAGGCTAATGGTATCGATCGATACCAAGGGGTATCGGTATCGATCGATGCTCGTCGTCTGGACCTGGTTCCACGTGAAAACACAACACAAAAAAGAAAACTAACAAAATCAAAATAAAGACTATGTACAGACTCACCAGTGGGTTGCCTCCCACCAAGCGCTTGTTTAATGTCATTAGCTTGACATGTAGAACAGTCAGGCAGCTAGTGGCTCATCCAGAGGCACAATGTGGCCATCTGGAATGGTGGCTTTCGCCCAATAGTGTTTCACCTTCTGTCCATTGACAGTGAACTCCTTCCCTTCAACACTCAGCAACACTATAGCACCATGGGGGTGGACTTCTTTGAACGTGAAGGGACCTGACCAACGAGAACGCAATTTCCCAGGAAACAATTGCAAACGAGAGTTGTACAGAAGTACCTGGTCGTTTGGTTCAAAGTGTCGGGAAAGAATCTTCTTGTCATGATAAGCTTTGGTCCTTTCCTTGTACAGCTTGGAATTCTCATAGGCAGAGTGTCTGATCTTATCCAACTCATTCAACTGAATCAGTCGCCTTTGTGCAACAGTCTTGATGTCAAAATTCAGCAGTTTTGTAGCCCAGGCTGCTTTGTGCTCTATCTCAACAGGAAGATGGCATGCTTTTCCATACATCAAATGGAATGGTGTTGTACCGAGTGGCGTCTTGAACGCTGTTCTGTAGGCCCAGAGAGCGTCGTCTAGTTTCAGCGCCCAATCCTTCCGTGTAGCACCAACTGTCTTCTCCAGGATCTCTTTGATCTGTCTGTTGGAGACCTCTACTTGTCCACTGGTCTGAGGATGATATGGCGTGGCAACGCGGTGGTGTACACCATACTTCCTCAGCAGCTTCTCGAAGATCTTGTTGATGACTGATGACAACTCTGGGTACTCCAAGTCGTGGGAAGATGATAGTCTTGAACAGCCTCAGGACCACGACAGAATCGTTGGTAGGACTAACAATTGCCTCTACCCACTTAGAGACATAGTCGACGGCGACTAAGATGTAGCGGTTCTGTCTCGATGGAGGAAATGGTCCCATGAAGTCAATACCCCAGCAATCAAAGACCTCAACCTCCAGGATGAAGTTATGTGGCATCTCATGACGCTTGCTGATCTTCCCTTGTCTCTGACATACATCACAGCGGGAAATGAAAGTGTGAGCATCCTTAAACATCGTAGGCCACCAGAAACCGGCTTGAAGAACCTTAGAGACCGTCTTGAATGTAGCAAAGTGCCCAGCATACTCAGAACCATGACAGTGAAAAAGGATTTCTGGCACTAAGAGGACGAAAATCAAGTACATTACCTTGTAGATCGAAGGAGTGAGTAATGGAATGACAATGTGGGCAAAAATCCGAGTGGAATAGAGATGAAAATCTAAGAAAACGATGAAAAATCGAAAAAGTTGTGAGAGAGTGAGAGAGGAGGGGTGCGGCGTTGAGCGATATTATTATGAAGGAGTGGTCGATAAAGCTCGAGGGTTTTATAGACATGGGTGCTGAGTATCGATCGATACAGTAAGTGGTATCGATCGATACAGTAAGTGGTATCGATCGATGCTCAGCGAACAACCCAGTTCTCTTTTGGCCATGGTATCAATCGATACTCCTAGGGTGTCGATTGATGCTCGTCGTCTGGACCTGGTTCACGTGAAGACACAACACGAAAATAAATAAAAAAAAATCAAATAAAAAAAACGTATGTACAGACTCACCAGTGGGTTGCCTCCCACCAAGCACTTGTTTAATGTCCTTAGCTCGACATGGAGAGCAGTCAGGCAGCTGGTGGTTCAGCCAGAGGCAATATGTGGCCATCTGGAATGGTGGCTTTCGCCCAATAATGTTTCACCCGCTGTCCATTGACAGTGAACTCTTTTCCTTCAGTAATTAGCAAGACTACTGCACCGTGTGGGCAGACTTCCTTGATTGTGAAGGGACCTGGCCCACGAGAACGCAATTTTCCAGGAAACAATTGTAAACGAGAGTTGTACATAAGTACCTGGTCATTTGGTTCAAAATGGCGGGAAAGGATCTTCTTATCATGATAGGCTTTGGTCCTTTCCTTGTACAGCTTGGAGTTCTCATAGGCGAAGTGTCTGATCTCATCCCACTCATTCAACTGAACGAATCGCCTTTGAGCAGCAGACTTGATGTCAAAATTAAAAGTTTGGTAGCCCAAGCTGCCTTGTGCTCTATCTCAACCGGAAGATGACATGCTTTTCCATACAACAAATGGAAAGGTGTGGTACCAAGCAGCATTTTAAACGCGGTCCTGTAGGCCCAAAGAGTGTCGTCGAGTTTCAGTGCCCAATCTTTCCGTGTACTGCCAACTGTCTTCTCCAAAATCTCCTTGATCTGTCTGTTGGAGACTTCGACTTGTCCGGTGGTCTGAGGATGGTATGGTGTGGCAACGCGGTGATGAACGCCATACTTTCTCAGCAACCTCTCGAAGATCTTGTTGATGAAATGAGAACCTCCATCACAGACCACTCTGGGTACTCCAACTCGAGGGAATATGATGGTCTTGAACAGTTTCAGAACCACTGCATAATCGTTGGTAGGACTAGCAATTGCCTCTACCCACTTGGAGACGTAATCGACGGCGACCAATATGTATCTGTTCTGTCGCGATGGAGGAAATGGTCAAATAAAATCAATACCCCAGAAGTCAAAAACTTCAACCTCAAGAATGAAGTTATGCGGCATATAATGACGCTTGCTGATCTTTCCTCTTCTCTGACACACATCACAATGAGAGATGAAGGTATGAGCATCCTTAAACATTGTAGGCAACCAGAAACCAGCTTGCAGAACCTTAGAAACTGTTTTGAATGTAGCAAAGTGCCCAGCATACTCAGATCCATGGCAATGAAACAGAATCTCTGGTACCTCAGATTCAACTATACACCTTCGGTAGATCCCATCTGAACAGTGCTTGTACAGATATGGTTCATCCCAGAAGTAACGTCTGACATCTCTCATGAATTTCTTCTTGACATACTTCTTGAGATGCTTTGGTTCGTAGTCAGCAGCAAGGTAATTGGCCATATCGGCGTACCAAGGTTCAGCAGGAGAAGTGACAACCAAGGATTCCTCAAATTCAGATTGATCTGCAGACGAATCGGTAGTGGAGAACAGCTGGTATCGATCGATACCATGAGAGTGTCGATCGATGCTCGTATCGTGAACTGACAACAGCAAATCTTGAGAGTATCGATCGATTCAGTGAGAGTGTCGATCGATGCTCGACTTCAGCAGTGGCAGAATCGAATCAGAACCAGTTTCAACGAAGTATATCCTCTCCTCAGGTAATGAATCGTCAATAGGAACTTCTTCACTGATCTTCATACGTGAGAGATGATCTGCAACTCCATTCTCCACTCCTTTCTTATCTTTGATCTCTATGTCAAAACCTTGGAGCACTAAAAACCATCGACACAATCGAGGTTTCATATCCTTATTCTGCAGCAAGTACTTAAGAGCAGCATGGTCAGTATGAACAATCACTTTGCTCCCTATCAGATAGGAACAAAATTTCTCGAAAGAGAACACAACATCAAGTAACTCCTTCTCAGTTGTACTGTAGTTCCTTTGGGTGTCGTCCAGTGTTCTGCTGGCATAATATATGACATGGAGCTTCTTGTCTTTCCTCTGTTCCAAAACTGATCCAACCGCGAAGTCGCTCGCATCACACATGATCTCAAAAGGGAGGTTCCAATCTGGTGGTTGAACAATAGGAGCAGTAACCAATGCCTTCTTGATCATTTCGAATGCGACGAGACATTCTGGCGTAAAATCGAAGGTGACATCTTTACACAGTAGAGCAGTAAGCAGACGAGCTAACTTGGAGAAATCTTGAATGAATCTGCGATAGAACCCGGCGTGACCATGGAAACTCCGGATGTCCTTCACAGATGTAGGTGGCAAGAGGCTTGTTATGACCTGAATCTTAGCCTTATCAACTTCGATCCCAGCCTTAGAAACCTTGTGTCCCAGAACGATGTCGTCTTGAACCATAAAGTGGCACTTCTCCCAGTTCAGAACTAGATGCTTCTCCTCACAGCGCTGAAGTACCTTGCATAGATTATCCAGACATCCCTTAAATGAAGACCCATAGACAGAAAAGTCATCCATAAATACCTCCATGAACTCCTCGATCATGTCTGAGAAAATCGACATCATACATCTCTGAAATGTAGCTGGAGCATTACACAACCCAAACGGCATCCTCCTATAGGCGAACATACCGTAGGGACAAGTGAATATCGTCTTCTTCTGATCATCTGGATGTATCGGGATCTGGAAAAAGCCTGAGTATCCATCCAGGAAGCAGTAGTATGGGTGACTTGCCAACCTCTCCAGCATTTGATCAATGAATGGTAATGAGAAATGATCTTTCCTTGTCGCCGCATTTAGCTTCCTATAATCGATACACATGCGATGCCCGGTGATCGTTCTCGTCGGAATCAGCTCATCTTTCTCATTCTTCACTACTGTGAAACCTCCTTTCTTAGGAACAACATGAACAGGACTGACCCAACTGCTGTCAGAGATAGCATAGATGACTCCTGCTTCCAGAAGTTTCAAGATCTCTTTCTTTACCACTTCTTTCAAATTCGGATTAAGCCTCCGCTGATGCTCGATTGAGGCTTTCGACTCGTCCTCCAGATGAATTCGATGCATGCACAGATCTGGTGAGATACCTGAAATGTCATCAAGAGAATAGCCGAGAGCTTTGCGATACTTGCGCAGCTTGCTCAGCAGTAAGGCGACCTCTGCGTTGTTCAAAGAAGAATTGACAATCACATGATAAGTAGAGTTAGGGCCAAGGAAAACATACCTCAAGTTAGATGGTAGTGGCTTAAGATCGAGCTTAGGAGCTCTCTCTTCACTCCAATCGTTCAACGATTCAGATCTCAACGAATCAAATCTGTCACGAGGAATAACCAGCTCCTCGGGAAGAAAAGGTGGGTATCGATCGATACCTCCTGTGGTATCGATCGATGCTTCAGCATTGTTGTCAAGGATCGTGGCATAAGCAGCAGCTACCTCTGTGGGAACTAATCCTGTCTCAGCTGAGCAAACCAACGCTCTCTCTAGGGGATTCTCAGGGTGCAACCTCATGAAATACTCATCTGATAGCTCACTGAAAGTGTCGATGAAGAATGTCTGACCGTCTATGGTTGGCTTCTTCATCATCTTTTCAATGTTGAAGGTCATAATCAGATCACCAATGTTGAGGGATATTCTCCCATTCTTGCAATCGATTAGGGCACCAGCTGTAGCTAGGAATGTCTGCCCAAAATCAGTGGATCTCTTGGTTCAGCATCATACTCGAGAACTATGAAATCAGTTGGAACTAAACAGTCTCCAATAGTAATCGGAACGTCCTCGAGTAATCCTTCGGGAAATCGAACCGATCGATAAGCAAGGATTAGCGAAATCCTAGTTGGTGTGAAATTAACTACGGCATGAGATTCACACTGGAGCCAAGATCGCAAAGTGAAAGTTCGAACCTCTCGGTGAAGATTGTCCAATCTAAGACAAAACTTCCAGGGTCTAGTAGTTTCTCTGGAATCTTGTTGAGAAGAATCGCACTGCATTCATGGGTGATTCTCAGTACCCCTTCCTCAAGATTCACATTACTTGACACCATCTGCTTGATGTATCTCCTGAAAGCTGGTGTAGTCGTGATAACATCTACGAACGGGAGTTCAACAACCAACTTCTCTAGCATTGCTCTGCATCTGGTCTCTTCTATTTCTTTCTTAGACTTAGCAAGAGGTCGAGGGAAAGGAATCTTTTGTACATATACTCTCCCAACATGTCCTGTGGTCTGCTTATGGTCGACTTTTAGACTGGTATCGATCGAAACAGGGGGACCGTCGATCGATACTTGTGATTTTGCAACTTGTTCTCTAGAACTCTAAACAGGCAACGATCGATGTTGAGGGGTATCGATCGATACTGGGTGAGTATCGATCAATACTGGAGGAATTTCAGTAATCGCATTGTCGTCATCGTCGTCTCCAGCAAGATCGACGAGCTGCTCAGGCGAGTAAGTCTTTTTCAAGCCATGAATGACTTCTCTTCCACTTCTCAAAGTGATGGCATGAACATGCTCCCTTGGTTTCACCGTCTTTCCCAGAAGAAAACCATCCTGTCTCTTTACTGTCTTTGCAGTCTGAGCAACCTGAGTTTCCAGCTTCTTCTGATGGATGTTCAGAGCTTTGATTTTTCCATTCAAATCAGTGTACAAAGCATCCATCTTTCCATTGAAATCAACAGTCATCTTTTGCTGCCNCAATAACCCAATTTAGCTCCATATGTGCCTATATCCTGAAAAGAACTTGAAAGACTCTAAAACTACTGGAAAGACTCGGAAAAGGACTTATATCATGGTTAAAAGTGGGTAAGAACCATGATATATCAGAGGGGTACCAACTGGTCTCTTAGAAGTTGAAGAAATTTGAGCTACCTGATTCTCAAGAGTCTTGACATGTGAGAATAACGTCAAAACTTTCCCATTAAAATCATGGTACATGCCATCTACCTTAGCGTTTATGTCAGCATAACACTTTTTTTGCCCCTCTAGAAGTTGTTGCATCATATTCTTCAGCTCATTATTCTAAGATGCTAGAATAGGTTTGCTCACAGGAGCTTGAGAAGTATGGTAGCTTCCTTGGTAGTTGTTGTATTAGGGCTTTTGCTGGGAAACCCCTGGTACAATTTGCTTAGGCTGAAACTGCTGACCTTGTGTTCTTGTAAGAGCATGATACACCTGATCATAATCGATCTATCATATCAATGTAGTGATTGATTTTGCTGGTTGCAAGATTCTCAATCAAAGTTTGAGCTTCTCCCTCAATCTTAGTCATGAAGTCCCCATTACTATCTATGTCTAAAGCCATTTTTTACCTCTCATCAACCCCTCCGTAGAAAGTGTTGATGAGTGCTGCAGATGTGAATCCATGATGAGAGCATTCTCTGTAGTAATCCTTGAACCGTTCCCAAGCCTCATGAAACAACTATGTGCCTCCTTGCTTGAAATTGGAAATCTTGTTTCTAAGAAGAGTTGTTCTCGCCTGAGTGAAGTACTAAGATAGAAATGTAGCTTTATAGTCTTGCAAAGACCGAATACAGCCAGGTTCCAACGATTTCAACTAGCGGTAACCTTTATCACATAGAGAAAATGAGAACAACTTGCACTTAACATCATCATCAGATGATAAACAGGGTTCTCAGAAGGGAGACTATGAAACTGATTCTGCTTCACAAGAGCTAGAAATTCTGGCTTGATCTCAAAGTCATTCATGTTGATTGGGTAGTGTTGGAATCCAGAACGGTACATCCTAGTGTTGGGAGCATCATGATCCCTCAAAGTACGTCTAGCAAGCGCATGCCTCTGATTCTCACGGTTTCCACCAAGAACTAAACCTGCTCCGTTCGCAAGAGGGAGAGGAGGTGCCTCCAGTTCCCTCTGGTCATCATTATCGTGTTGATCACCAACACTGAGCAAGTTGTTATCATTCGCATTGAGAGCAGTCATTTCTGGTTTCTTCTTAGCAAGTGCTTCTCTCTTTCAAACTTTCCCAGATACTCTTGATATTCAATCAGATGTGCTGAGTGATATATCATGGTTTTTACCCGTTTTTAGCCATGATATACATCTTGTTTTTAGAGTCCTTCTAGTGTTTTTGTAGTCTTTTTGAGTCTTTTCAAGTTTTGGCACGTTTGGAGCATAATTGGAGATATTGGAGCCTTTTGGAGCTTTTTGGTATTCGTTGAATACCTTCCCACCGTTGGATTGAGCTCAAATTTGGGTAGAAGACAGATCTTTGGATTAGCTTTCATTTGGAAGTGGTTTGAGGCCATTCTAACGGTGCGATCAAAAGTTATACCAGTTTTCGTGAAGACAGTCTAGTCTGGCAAGCACAGAGTCTTGGTATCGACCGACACCAACCCGGTATCGATCGACACCGACTGAAGGAAAGGAAAACACGTGATTTTACAAGTCTGAAGAGTCTGCAACTTGGCCTAGAAGATTCTATTAATTACAATTAAGCCCATAACGTCTTTTAGCATTATATTTAGGGTTTTTAGCCACTTTGAGAGGGAGACTTGATATTATTCTAAATACTTTGAGAGAGATTTGGTTCCGGGTTTTTGTGGGAGACAATTATGAACCCTTGTTTACTCTTCATTTATTATATGCAATTATATTCAATTATGATTTATGTTTCATTGATCATGTCTGAGTAGATTCCTTGTTAGGTTTAGGGTTATTCAAAGGTGTTTGATGAATTGTTAGGTTGATCTGAATTGATAGGAGAGATTCAATAGAGTTCTTCATCTAGACTTGTGATTACTGCTTATTCTAGCTTCATGACCTAGAATCTGATCTTAGGTTGTTTGATTGGCACTAAAGTGTGATCGATTGCCTGAACTAGTGTTAGATGAGCAAAAGACCTATTCGCAAAGAAATTTGGTTTAGGATTTTGTGAACAATTGAACCAGAGAGATGTTTCTTTGCCAAATCTAGACTAGATAACACTGGGGACAGTGTTGTTTAAGTCTGGGGAGGTAGTTGCTGACAACGTGTTTGTTTTTCTTAGAGCAATCTGTTTTTGTGTCAAATTTGTTTTATCGAGTGATCTTGAATCTATTGTCTGACCTTTTTCTTGGAGACTTCCAGAATCAGTTGTTCTGACACGATGACTCAGTGTTCGATAGTTCTAGACGCTAAAAAAATCCATAGAGTTGACGGTGACATGATGACTGAAGAAAAATGTGTCTAGCACCCATGTCTCCGCAGGTCTTCTAATTCCTGAGCCCAATTTGCACTTCATTTCTGAGGTTGGTGTTCACTGAACTTTGATTTATCATTCATATCTGACAAAGGAACCCATGTGTTTGAAAATTATGGTATACCTCTCCCTTGACACACGTTGATACAGAAGATGCATGAAAGATAAGATGATTTCCGCCGAGTAGAGGGCTAGGAACATTTCCAGTGATCCCACTTTCTACTTGGATAAAGAATGATCACACAAAGGTCTGAAGCGAGGGATAGGAACATTTCCCGAGACCCGTTATTCGCCTAAGACCTTTGATACTTTGAGAGGGGAGAACCGGGGATTCGGTGGCAATTACCATCAATACTCGCGTCTCAAAACCTTGATTTGCATATGCGAAGCTAAATCCATAAGAGAATAATACAAGAGATAAGTCTGGGGGAGAGTAAAATAATACCAAAGTATGAAACTTGGGTGGTTCTTTGGTCATGATATTGCATGAGGAATAATTTAGAAGGTTCCTGAACATCAGCAACAGTGATGAAACGGCAATGAAGGATTTAGTATGTTGATGCTGTGAGATAATGTGTGGAATCTGGAAAGCTGCGAATGTCTACGGAGAAGTACATGGTGGTTAGATCTGAAACTAATTGGGTGATATCTAGAAAGCTTGGGAAAAGGGTCATTGCGATGTTTGAAGAACAGGTAGTCTCCGTGTTTTCAAACCTCTTTTTCTAGTTTAGCTTTCTGTTTGCTAGAGGGCAAGCAACGCTAAGTATGGGGGAGTTGATATATCATGGTTTTTACCCTATTTTAGCCATGATATATCGTCTTTTTTTAGAGTCCTTCTAGTGTTTTTTGTAGTTTTTTTGAGTCTTTTCAGGTTTTGGCACGTTTGGAGCATAATTGGAGATATTAGAGCATTCTGGAGCTTTTTGGCATTCGTTGAATAACTTCCCATCGTTGGATTGAGCTCAAATTTGGATACAAGACAGATCTTGGATTAGCTTTCATTTGGAAGTGGTTTGAGGCCATTCTAACGGTGCGATCAAAGGTTATGCCAGTTTTCGTGAAGACAGTCCAGTCTGGCAAGCACAGAGTCTTGGTATCGGACACCAACCCGGTATCGATCGACACGAACTGAAGGAAAGGAAAACACGTGATTTTACAAGTCTGAAGAGTCTGCAACTTGGCCTAGAAGATTCTATTAATTACAATTAAGCTAACGTCTTTTAGCATTATATTTAGGGTTTTTAGCCACTTTGAGAGGGAGACTTGATATTATTCTAAATACTTTGAGAGAGATTTGGTTCCGGGTTTTTGTGGGAGACAATTATGAACCCTTGTTTACTCTTCATTTATTATATTCAATTATGATTTATGTTTCATTGATCATGTCTGAGTAGATTCCTTGTTAGGTTTAGGGTTATTCAAGGTGTTGATGAATTGTTAGGTTGATCTGAATTGA
>SMJT01000061.1:553608-584872 GCA_004349715.1 Crucihimalaya himalaica | reverse complement strand
GTGAACCTGATCATTAATGCTTGTTTGAATTCATAGGATTTGCAAAGAAATTTGGAATTCTAGGTTTAGACATAGATAATCTTCGCAGCGACGGTTTTTGATTTTACATTTGTTTCAATTTCAAAACAGTACTTAATATCTCTCTGACATTCTATTTATCTGCAATTCTGATTTACCGGAGAATTTCCCTAGGCTTAGCGTTTTTCCTCCATTGATTTTACAACCCGTCTTTAATCGTTTACTATTGCTGTTTTTTAATTACATTTATTTTACTGTTAATTCGAATTCTATATTCTATTGAGTGATTTCTTGAGTCTTTGTGGTTCGACCCCTACTATACTGCAGCTACTGCTTTAGTACTCTTAGGACATTTATTTAATTGATAGGAGAGATTCAATAGAGTTCTTCATCTAGACTTGTGATTACTGCTTATTCTAGCTTCATGACCTAGAATCTGATCTTAGGTTGTTTGATTGGCACTAAAGTGTGATTGATTGCCTGAACTAGTGTTAGATGAGCAAAAGACCTATTCGCAAAGAAATTTGGTTTAGGATTTTGTGAACAATTGAACCTGATCATTAATGCTTGTTTGAATTCATAGGATTTGCAAAGAAATTTGGAATTCTAGGTTTAGACATAGATAATCTTCGCAGCGACGGTTTGTTGATTTTACATTTGTGTTTCAATTTCAAAAACAGTACTTAATATCCTCCTGACATTCTATTTGATCTGCAATTCTGATTTACCGGAGAATTTCCCTAGGCTTAGCGTTTTTCCTCCATTGATTTTACAACCCGTCTTTAATCGTTTACTATTGCTGTTTTTAATTACATTTATTTTACTTCGCTTAATTCGAATTCTATATTCTATTGAGTGATTTCTTGAGTCTTTGTGGTTCGACCCCTACTATACTGCAGCTACTGCTTTAGTACTCTTAGGGTATTATATTTGAGCATATCACTGAGCCTCTACTGCGAGTCAGACACCTGAAAACACCAAAGAGAAAGACAAGAAAGGAAATAATTAACTAAAAATAAAAATGCCTTAGTCTAAGAACTAATTTTAAATCTATAGGTAACACAATTTGTCCTCGGCAACGGCGCCAATTTGAATGCTTGAGTAATTAACCCGAAATACTTTAACCGCAAGGGCACGGTGAAGTGCGCAGTAGTATGTTCAGGTTCGATCCACAAGGACTAATGATACTCCATAGATTTGCAAGATTCGTAGATAGCTAGAGCGTAGAAAGGTTGTTTTGGTTTTCAAGTAGTAAATAAAAATGCAGAGAATAAACAATGTAAACTTTAAGATTAAAGACATTGGGTCATAGGGTATTTCAGAGAAATTATGATCAATAAGTCAAGAAACTCAATATATATAACCGTTTTCAAACATGAACACTTAATTAGACTAATTCTCTTTCAAGAAATTAATCCCTAAATTTGACTAATCAATTTTACAAACTGTCATTTGAGATCTCCTAGTCAAATTTGCATTATCAATCAAGTTCATTGTGTTTACAATACTTCCTAACATCAACTGTCATTGGCTAAGAGCATATTGCTCAATTCATATCAATTCAAATTTGACTATTGCTCAATTCATATCAATTCTCTTTCAAGACATTAATCCCTAAATTTGACTAATCAATTTTACAAACTGTCATTTGAGATCTCCTAGTCAAATTTGCATTATCAATCAAGTTCATTGTGTTTACAATACTTCCTAACATCAACTCTCCTAGTGAAATTTGTATTATTAATCAAGTGCATTGTGTTTACAATACGTCCTAACATCAACTATCATTGGCTAAGAGCATATTGTTAAATTCATATCAATTCAGGCAACCTATCAAATACTTTCATGCATAGATAAACCTAGGATCTAAAACAAGGTGATCAATCCTATTCTTGCATTAAGATCATGTGAATTGAAGAACCTAAAGAGTTAGACTTTCATAAAAGCAATCAAATCATCAAACCATTGAATCCTCTACTTAACCCTAAACCCAATTAAGAGGCTTAATGAGACATATCAAAAGAAATTACACAAATCAAAGCAGAAGACATAATAGAATTGTGATAGAATATGAAAATAGGGTTCAGAAATCTTCTCCAAAATATCAGAAGTGATGAATCTCAGACCCTAGGAAGTAGCTTCCTTGCAAAAGTCTCTCTAGAAAATAAAAAGAAGATTGTTTCTAAAATTTTAGAATATTGAACCACAACTCCTTCGGATTCTTTGTGTATGGATATGGAATATAATAAACTTGATCCGCTTGAGAAGTTGTTTGCAATATCAATATTTAAATAAAAGTTACACATATGTATATATATATTGACATTAATAATTTATGGTACGTACCTAGAATAAATGGTTCGTATTTATTGTATTTTCTCGATGAAAAAAAGCCTACAACGCCACCGTTGCTCCTCCGAATGCCTCTACCGACAACAGGGTCATACCAATTACACTTAAAAACTGTGAGTCTCGAATTGACCATCCCCTCGTACTCGATTTCAATGATATCAACTAAGGTCCCGTAAAAATCCGCTTCATCAGATGCATCAGTGTAATTTTCACCTTTAACACAGACTCCATAGTTACATGTTTTTGGTCCAACGCCGTGATTCTACGTATGAAACAAATAGTCTCTTGTAAAATCCATTGGCCTCGTTTTGACCTTATTCAATGGTTCATGCACTATCTCTTGAACCCAAGTAGGAAATGGATTTGTGGCGTTCCAGTAGGTAACATGCATATATATATATATATAATATATATAGTGTCAATATATATATATATATATATAAGTATAAATATATGTATAGTTATGAATATTATTTACACATATATATTCTTTCACCCATAGATGATATTCGTTAGCTATTTTCGCGCAGAGTTCATTTTCGGAAAGTCCTAGATATTTTGCATAAATAATATCCTCGAACATCCTATACAAGACCAACACAAATATGAGAAATCTTCGAACATACTATTCAATTCTCGAACATAGCTAAATACCTCTCAATTGGCTGAAATTAGTCAGAGTTTCTTAAAACTAATGAATGTACCCATTGATAGTCTCTCTCTGAGAGTTATTTTTCATGCATTTCTCCACTTGGATGATCTACGTGAATAAATATAAAAGGTACTCCAGGGACATGATATACGGGGACTTCACCTTCATCAAAACTTGTAAACCTGACCAAATGAGTGAAAACAAATTCACGTTAAGATAGATAGCAGGTGTATACAAAAAAGATGGACATGTGATTAATTTTAGCATTTACCTTGATTTCATTTGTATATTCGTGCGGCAAAGTACTGCTCTGAGAAATAAGTAAACTCGTCATTGATATATGATTCAACAATCGATCTTGTCGCATATCTTTTATTTTTTGCTTTCCCTTTCAACTTTTTAAAAAAACCTCTCAAAATGATACATCCATCTATATTGATCAGGGCCTCCTAATTTAGCTTCGTAGGGGAGATATATAGGCAGGTGATCCATCACATCGAGAAATGATGGTGGAAAGATCTTTTCCAAATTGCATATGATTAAAATTATGTTCTGTTTGAACGTGACTTTTATGCAAATTTCTTGAACATAAGTCCAAGAAAAATGATCCAACCCCTACGATATATATTCAAACTGCATGATGTTACTATATAAAATACTATTATCATATTTATAGAACTACAAGTAATTAATACCTGATAATGCAAGGTGGATATTCTGGTCTAAGAGTTCTGCAAAGATAAATGGAAGTAGCCGCTCCATAAAAACATGGAAGCCATGACTCTTCATGCCTGAAAACTTTCGCTTGTCCATATAACACAAGTACTTAAGTCTGACGAATAACCATCTGGAAATTTAACCACATGTTTCACACATTCTGAAAAAGAGCTTTACCCACACTATCAATATGTAATTGCGGCTGGGAATGGAATTTTTCTATCTCCAATCTTGACATGGTGTTGTCTTTTGATTTACCCTTCACACTCAAGAGTATTCATGATGTTGTCAAAACTATGCTTTTCTATATGCATTACATCAAATTATGTCATAGATTGAGCTCCCTCCAGTACAGCAGCTCCCAGAATATGCTTTCTTTCTGCCAATTATGTTGCTTCCCATAACCTGGCTTCTTCTTTTTGTGACCATTTCTACCGACGTCCTTTGTTTTCAGTGGATTTACACCGTCCAACTGCTCGCAATAAAATTGCTCACTAGTCAAAGAATGAGATGGATACCCTCTCGAAGCGTCTTTTCCCTTTAGGAAGTCTTTTTTATTCCTCCTCAGTGGATGACCATCCAGAAGAAATATTTGGTGACAATCAAACCAACACGTCTTCCTTCCATTAGGTAGATAAAAATAATTTGTATTTTCCATGCAAACTGGACAAGACAATTTACCATGGGTTGTCCATCCTGATAACATGTTATAAACCGGAAAGTCGCTTATTGTCCACATCAGCACTGCTTTTAGATTAAAATTTTGATTCATGGACACATCATATGCATCGACTCTTTGACTAAAACTCTATTAACTACTCAATAAGAGGTTGGAGGAAAATATCGAGACTAGCCAAGAATTCAAAATTGTAAAAAACAAGTACTCTGTATTCATGCACATACCAAGGGGTAAATTATATGGAGTCAAGATCACATGCCACAACAAATGATTATGAGACATGCCAAATGGATTGAACCCATCGATACATAATCTCAGATAAACGTTACGGGGTTCTTTGGCAAATCAGAGATTTTGATCTTGAAAATATCTCCACTCCGCCGCATCAGAAGGATGACACATTTCTCTCTCCTTTGCTTGGTGTTTAGCATGCCATCTCATTGCCGCTACAGTCTTTTTGCACATACGACTATATGGTACTTTCGTTCAACGTCGGTCGTTCTTAGCCTTCCATCTTTGTACACCACAAAACAGACATTTAGCTTCCTTTTCGTCATTTTTCCAGAAGATCATATAATTGTTAATACAAAACATCAAGTGTATGATATGGGAAGCCCAAATTGTGCATCATTTTTTGTCTCGTAATGTGAACCGATTAACTTGTTTTCTGCTGGTAAATAGTCTGTCAAGATTTCGCAAAACGAATCCACAACTTTTCACTCATATTTTATTCTACCTTTTTTTGCATGACTCAAGCAGCTAAGGATAACTATGAGTGACCTTCACGACAACCATTGTATAATGGATTTTTTGTACTTTCTAACAAGTCGTAGAATTTCTTTGAATGGTTATGTACCAGATTTCCTACATTCTCATAAATACCATCCTGATGATAGTTATCAAAACTCACATTATGATGAATTTTATCATTTACCATATCCACATATCTATCTTCTACTACATTACCCACTTCTTCACTCCCACTTTTATATGTCATATCAACATAACTTGTTCCTAAATCTATATCGATTTCTTCTCAATTGTTATACCAAACATAATAATATGGCTTAAATCCTCTACTATAAAGATAATTCCAAATTCTTGTCTCCGGGATAAATTTCTCATTCTTGCAAACACTACAGGGGCAGAAAAACTTACCGCCATTGCTCTGTGCTAGAGGCTGATTATTTGCAAATTTCATGAATTGATCCACCCTTGTTGTGAACTCTGCCGAGAAATTCCTTGGCTCTATCAAACCTCTTATACATCCACTCCCGAAAATAATTATAGTTGTAGTTTCCAGACATTATAACTAATTTTTGTTTGCTTTTTTTCCTATCAGCGTTATTTTTATGTTTAAGATCGAATGAGAAGAAGAAATGGGGTGAATTTTAATTATACAGACATTTCTGGCGACTAAATAGCTACTACACAGAGTCTAAATGGCGACTACATGTTGTAGTTGCATAAAACCGGTATACCAACCCCAAAAAGAATAACACGTGTTTTTCACCGGTATTTTATGACTGATTACTGACTACTGTGCGACCCACCGAAAAATCGCATATTAGTAACCTTAGTCGTTTATAAGCGTCATGGTGAAAGAGTCGTATATTAGAAGCTAAATAGCGGCTATTAGAAAAACTATTTTTCTCGTCCGAAATATAGTCGTAATTTAGTGACTAACCTACCGACTACTCCCTTTGGTCGTAAAACAGCAACTGGATTACAACCAAATATTATTGGTTGCCAAATAGTCGGAACATTGTGACTAATTAGTCGCAACTTTTAGCGACTAAATAGTTGTAGTCGGTAAAACCCTGTTTTTTTGTAATGGATACGTGGTTTTTGGGGAAGAGACTGAATCCTATGAACCCATGATAATGTTCGCTCTCTTCATCGGTTTTATCTTTATGGAAGAGAAGAATCTAGTGTTTAAGAGAAAGCATGGTCCTGTTGTCATAAAGATCCGCTTTAGAAAGCCAACTTGGGCAATAATGGCTTTATCACACTTGTATAAGAATGTCTTCGAGCAAAGCAGATTGTGGTTCATCATAATAGCCGTTCATGGCGAGATTATGCAAAGTTGGTTCAATCCTATTTCATGTAAATGTGGTCAATATCATTGGAAGGTACAAAAATCTAGTAATTCGACTACCATTAATCAAAAATGGCGCTTCGGAAATGAATTGGTGGCTTTCAGATCGGAATCAATTGAGACGATTGGAATTTGTATTTTTAAATATAGACGAATATATTATATTCTATCAGGTTGTCGAATATACAAATCAGGGTCATTTCCAACAATATTTACTTTCTTTTTATCAGTCAAAGTAATGCAATATGCATTTTGGAGTTTCATCAGCAAGATGACAGCCATTTACAAGTCTATAAAAAGGAGACATAACAGATCTTAGCTGTTAGCCTATAAGTAAAAAAAATATTTTGGTTACTCTTCACTCCATTAAAATTGTCTCAAAGTTTTTTTTTTTTCGTTGCAATGGTTGTAGTGAAATTAATCAGTATTGTTTAAACTCTTGTGTTATAATATATTTAATTTGCTGGAAAAGAAAAGGAAAAAAAAATCGGTTAAAGTTATAAATGATTTTTTTTCTTAATCCAGTTGACCATGTGGTGCTATCGGTGTCTCGTCTCTCTACTCACTTGATCTATAAACCATAATGTTTACACTTAAAAACTCATAGTAAACCATAATGAACATCAATCTAAACAAATAACTTGGCTGATTACGAGCTAGAGGAGTTACTTCCAAAATCTTTGGATTAAATCTTTATAGGTCAATTTTACCAGAAATATTAATAACTATGGGATCCACACCATTGAATCCTAAGTTCCCAACTAACATACCACCAATAATGTCGGCCTATTAATATCACTCAAACCTTTTTAGTCCTCTCATCTATTTTTTCATCACAAGCAAAATAGGTCTTGGGATTGGATCAAAAGAAGATACATCATATGGAGGAAGAACAAGTAAAATCAATTAAGATAATAGTATTTGGAGTGCTCTCATGGGGTGTTGCCTTCATTCTCACCCGGAGAATCTTCTCAAGCTACTCATTCAGCTTCAGCAACCGTCTTCTTTCCACGGCTCACGCCACGATCGCTGTCACTGTAGCAACACTCTCTGTTCAAGATTGGTCTTGCCCTGTTTGTCCTCTTGCTTCTAAGCCATCTCAAAAACAGGTTCTTCTTAATCACATCATCAATGCTCTTAACTAAATCTATAATCACTTTTTTTGAACATTGTAACCTAACTAAGATTAAAAAGAACACAAGCAGATGGACGTGATGGCGTTTTCATTGTCGTACATGATCTACGATCTCATTTGTTGTCAGTTTGATCAAGTGTTCAGCATTGATAATGCAGTTCATCATTTTGTTAGCATTCTTGGTTTTATAGCTGGACTTGCCTACCAAAAGGTATTGTTATTATTATTATTATTATTTTAAATTAATGGTTACTACGTACTAGATATATAAGATTTTGTGTTATATAATTTTGGTATATTTTCTTGTTCTGAAGTCTGGATCTGAGATTGTGGCTACACTGTGGGTGGCAGAGGTATCGAGTCCTTTTTTCCACCTCAGAGAGATTCTCAAAGAGATTGGATACAGAGACACTAGCATCAATCTAGCCGCCGATGTGAGTGTACATATACATATATTTGAAATCATATTGTTTTTCTTTGTGTGTTTTTCGAACTCAAGACTAAAACATGTTCATTTAGTCTTTAATCCGTCGTCAATTCGTAGGTTGACTACAAACCAAACGATTGTATTAATTTAGGAAAACAAATACATCTTTATGTAACTTCTATTCTACACAATCACTAAGAGTACTAAAAAACCTAGTTAAAATTAATACAAAATTACTTGGAACCGAATCCAGAACAGAACCGAAACTATATGGGTTCTAAATGCGTCTTAAGCTTGTCCTAAACTCCTTTACAAGAAAGTTTCAGACCCGACTAGTTCATACCCAGAACCGAACCAAATATCCGAATACTCAACCCTAATCAAAACCTTCACTAATATTTTATTAAGTAACCAAGTGTTTTTGTCACAAAACGTCTATAGTGGTCTAATTACTTTATGGTTTAATTTCATTGAATGGGTAAATTTTCAATTGCAATTGTTAAAAATATGGCATTGAAGATTTCTTATTTAAGGTCCTCCTGTAAAAACCCAAATCTACTTCTCTGGTTTATTAGCGTTATTGTGTATTGTTTTTAGCAATATTTTATTATATTAAAGTTAAATTTATTTTATTTTGTATAAACCTTCTAAAAACTGAAGCACTGACCTGCTTTGTAATAACTGATGATAGGTGTGTTTTGCCACTATATTCACACTGGCTAGAATTGTGTGTGGACCTTTTCTCGTTTACGTCAGTCTATCAGCTGATAATCCCATCTTCATCAAGGTATTTTATCTTTCCCACCTACCAAGATATTGTTTTTATAGTTATTTTCGTCAACAAAATATCTTTACATTTTTATCAAAATCAAAAATAAGATTTATCGAAACAAAATCAAATAACCTTTGTAGTTTATAGATGACCATATTTCGTTTTGGTCTTTACTTTAGTTACATACATATTTTGATTTCATCAATTTCTCCCATTTTTTGTTATTATTGTGAATTTTTTCCTACCACAACTATATTGATTTTAGCAATTTCTCCCTTTTTCTAACACAACTATAATCTCTGAGTATGTCATAATTTTTAATTTGAATATGATACTTTAATGATATGTTGTTTTCTTTTCTTACAGGCAATGGGATCAGGATTGCAACTCGTGAGCATATTTTGGTTCTATAAAATCTTCGGGATGATGAGATATAAACTTTTTAAGAAGCCAAAGTCAAACAAAAAGTCTACTTAGTTAGAGATATACAAAATTTGATCAAGTCCAATTGTTTTTGTTTTACTTTTAATTATAATGTATTAACACAAAAAACATGAAATTTACGTCTATCAATAGAAAATTAAGAAAAATACGTTCATCGTGTTCTAGTTTGTCAAAGGTAAGTTGTTTATCGTGATTATAGTGCATGCAAAACCATATATTGTAAAATTTTGTAGTGGATGTAGAATTTTCGGTAATTAAGTCGTCTCTAAAACCGCTTATTATAAAAACTTCAAGAATAATTAGCTAGTCGTAACAGTTAAATTGATCATTTGTTATAAGATACTAATGAAACTAAAATATTTTAAAACGATAGTAATATGAAACTGCAAAAAAAAACAAAAAATTTTCACAAACTTATTTTTTTAAAAGAAAAAGAATAACTAATGTATATGATATTTCCAATGTTGGTTATCTGTTACTAGATGTTTGTGTTGAGTTTTACAAAGACATAGTTGAAATAAGTATGAGGGTATGATATTGTTCGAATGTTCGTGTAACATCTAAAAAATGAAAATTTCTATCAATTAGAAAGGGATCCTGGAAATTTTATTTTCTATAAAATATAAGGTTTTTTCTGCGAAAAAGCTATGGTTATTCAAAAAGTATAGTGTCATAATAAAATAAGAAAACCATATATAGTAAAACCTCTATAAATTAATAGTACTCTATAAATTAATATACACAATAAATTAATAAAAATTTTTGGTCCCGAGTCGGACCAGTGTAAAATTTAACACAATTCAATAGGATAATAAAATAATAATTTTTTAAAATTTTTTATGTAAATATATGGTCTCCAACAATAGGATAAATTAATAATTATAAATCTTATGCATACATATCTAAGACAATTTTGTAAAATATGAATATAATGTTTGTTTATTTTTAAAGTTAGAATCTCGTTGGATCTCATCTGTAATCTTCTTTATTGCATCCACAACTTTTGGTGTTTTATTCATATTTTTCTTTGCATTTTTAATCAGTCATGTTGATTTTGCAACACTTTTTAGATGAGGAACAGTTGCTAAGTTTGGTGTGAAAAAAATGAGATGATGTGAAAAATACTTAAAAGATTACCAAAGAAGGTTATTAAGGCAAAATAAAGTCTCGTAAAAAACAAAAAATAAGTAATACTAAGAAAAAATGGAATTAACAAATTATATATATAGAATATTTACAATAATACATAAAGAGTTCAAATAAAATAAAATTTTAAATATTATGAAAAGAATTTTTTTATCTTTTTTAATTAATAATTTATAAATTTATCGATAAACTAAATCTTCTATAAAATAATAAATTTTTGAGATCCCAACATTATTAATTTATAGAAGTTTTAATGTAAATAGATTTCGTACATGTTAAGTTTTAGGGTTTTTAAGTCAAGATTTCGTCATATCCATCTTAGGTAAGTCGTTATGTTTTCTTAGAATTTAAGACATGCTAAAACCCAACTCTGTATGAGACAATCAAATACTTGATGCAAAACACTGAAATCTAGTTTCATCATAATCAAGAAAATCTGATGACTTTGGAGTTTAACGTTGGTAGTTAGTATAACTAATGCAAGGTAAATATAGAATATGTGAAAATTAGTATCAGTTCAACAGTTTACACTTAACTTTAAAGTCTTTAAAACCATATATAAATATGAATGATTAAATAGTTATTATAGATCTGCGATCGTCTAGTTTTTTCTCGATTAAACGTACCATTTGGAGTTCATATCTCAAACGTTATTGTTTGAACAATGAAGATCAACCAATTGTGCATTCTGGATCTGCTATCTTTACTTTGCAACTTATGTGTAAACTAACAATATCCAAAAAAATTAATTTCGATACTCCGTTTTGAGAATTCAAAATACTCTTTGCAAAGGTATATGAGTCTAGTTTGTGTTCCGAGCACATGAACTGGATATCTGTAGCAAAAATTATCTTGTCAACAACAACAATGTCGGCTGGACCTTAAGAGCTCAGAGATTCATGACCAAAGACTTGTTCTGAACTCCCTAATATAGTTTAAGTAAGCGCCACTACTGGTTCTGAACTTCATTTTTCAACAGAGTGTTATGATTATTACCAGTTTCGTGTCTTTTTGATCGATTTTTGGAAAAGTCGGTACCGTATTTGGATTGTCTTGTCTAAGCCTTATCGATGATATATATCATACAAATCTTTTTAACAACGATTCATCTAAAGTGAAGTGGATTTTTGGTTTGGTAGTCGGTTGATGTGAAAACTCCATATGAGTTCAAACTCCTTTAGTCTTTAAGATATAGTTGTCACCACTAGAGCAAGAATTTTTGTGTATACTAAAAACCTCGAAACAAAACATTAATTGAGAAACTGAAACAGAATCATTAGCTTGTTTTTCAAAGTGAACAACAGAGTTTTTCACTGCTCCCTTAGGCCCTGTCTTCTTCTCTGAGCTTGTTCTTTTCTTACTCTTTCCCGAAATCAGCGTTGTAGTGAGAGCTCGACTCAAGTTTCTTGGCCTCGCTCAGCTTTCTCACCGCCTGTTCAACCGATAATTTGATCAGCAGAAAAGTTTGGTTACAAAGAAATATGTAAACATGCACAGTATTTATTTTTGATTCTACCTTCATGAAGTCTTCATGGATTACATAGTCGCGCTCCGCTCTGATTGCAAACATTCCAGCTTCAGTGCATATGTTACGCAGATCAGCACCATTGAAACCCTATGGATTTTGATTTAGATCAACAATCAGTGAGATCTATTTATCTATAGTAAAGGCAAAACTACAACGCAGTGTCGCAGTGAGTATATAAGAGACAGAAACAAACCTCGCCAAGTTTCACGATAGCCTCGTAATCTATTTCTCCATGCTTGGCTATACCAGATGCATGGATCTTGAGAATTTCCATTCTTGATTGTTCGTTTGGCAACGGGATCTCAATCTTTCTATCTAACCTACCCGGACGGAGAAGTGCTGGATCAAGAACATCTGGCCTGTTGGTGGCCATTATCATTTTCACCTAATAATATTATCTCCCAAGTATCAGATGATATTCCATTGTACAAATAATTTTGGGAGACAAATAAATTTCATGCAAGTTACAAACACTAGGGATGATTTCATATTATAACCACTTGTGTGAAACATAAGTTAGAAAGCCAATACACTTTGAACTACAAGTACCCCAATAAGTTTCACACCTCAGCTCGTGAAATAACTTCACCAACGAGTTTTATGCACGAGTACTTATCTAAAACTATAGGTCATACCTTTCCAAGTTGGTCAAACCCATCAAGCTGGTTAAGTAACTCCATAAGTGTTCTTTGAATTTCACGATCAGCACTTGTTCCTTCACTAAAACGGCGGCCACCAATAGCATCGATTTCATCCATGAAAATGATACAAGGCTAGCCCCGAAGGAGAGTTAGTAAAAAATTCATTAAGTTCAATATAAAGCATATCAAGGTATAAGACAAGAGGAAAAAGATGGTATTCTACCTGGTGTTCACGAGCATAGTTAAACATTTCTCGAATCAACCTAGCACTTTCTCCAATGTATTTGTCTATGATTGCACTTGATACAACCTAAACATAAAGGCAAAAAAGTGCTTATTTAGCACATATAAGGCATAAGAAGATTGAACACCAAACCAAACATTCAACAACAAAATCAAACCTTCAAGAAGTTGGCATCGATGTTGCTGGCAATAGCCCTTGCTAGTAAAGTTTTTCCAGTACCCGGAGGTCCATACAGAAGAACACCCTGGAATGAGAGGAAAACAATTTAGCATTAATGGATTTGAAGTGCATTTCAATACTTTTAGCCATTCATACCAGTGACCACACGAAAAGGGAAACAAAAAAAAGTGAAGCATTGGATAGTTTGTGATAAATAAAGAAAAGGGAAGAGAGAGAATAAGTACCTTAGGAGGTTTTATCCCTACTCTGAGGAAAAGTTCAGGATTCATGAGTGGCAGCTCAATAGATTCCCTAAGTTCTCTGATCTGATCACTTAAACCACCTACTGCCGAGTAACTAATGTTGCCTGGATCTTCATGCAACATGTTATAAACAACAGGATCGACCTATCATCAAAAGGATACTACTGTGTTAAAGCCAGTACAAAATACACTCTTAAGGAGGATTTAAAATAAGCATTGCCAAAATCAAGTATACTTCACGGGGAAGGGCTCGCATAATTGTTAGCGTAGTCATATCCAGGACAACTCGAGTTCCCGAGGTCAGCTTTTCCTTGTCCACCTTGCTACGACAACCCACCACATAACGAGGGCCGCTGCTTGCCTTAACAATCACTAAAATTACAAAAAACATAGAAAATTCAACCTTTAGATAATAGCACACAAAGCAACACTAATAGAATGGAGTATTGGTTCAAAAACAAAGATAGAGACAGGAAATTACATCGCTCATTATCAAGAGGACGTAATACTTCTCCGATAATCTGGCCAACGCTTTGAAGAGACTTCAAATCATCCTCAGTTTTGTTGAATTCCTTTTTAGCTGCTCTTAAATTTTCCCTAGCTGCATAGCCGCAAGCAAAATTCAGTTTATAGAACCTCAACTGAACTATCACAAACTCAATCAAGCTTGAGATCGACTTCAAATTCACAAATCAAGTGAAGAAACGGTGGAGCCAATTCAAATCGGAAATCCAAAACCCCTAAAATCGCGTCACTATTCAAGCAGAATAAATTCTCAAGACTTTGAATGAGAACAAAGAGTGGGAACGAACCCTAGATTCGATTTCACCCGAAACCTGTCAAACTAAGCCCAGAAAACAAAAGAAGAGAATGAGAACGGTTTTGAAATCGAACCTGTGCGGACACGGGATTCAAGCTCCTTGTGATGAAGGAGCTTCTTCCGGTACTCAGTCACCGCCGCAGTACGGCGTCTAGCTGCGTCGTCTCCGTCGCTCATCTTCTACAGATCTAAAAATTTGACGCAAGGCAACACTTTTTTTTTTTTTTTTAATAAAGTATTTGTTTTCTTGAGCAATGGGTTTTGTTAGTATCATACTATCATCAAGTGCAGTTAGATATGTAATGGGGACAATGGACTATTTGGTCCGGTTGGATAACTTTTTTTATGAATTTGTAAAAACAAAATCTTGGGTGATGTAGTGCAATTTTGTTCTGGCTGAATTTTGATTTTTCTTTTTTAATATTTTCATTATTTTTGGTTCTTCTTTAGTGATTAGATATTCAATCGAAACTGTAAATGTTAATAACTTTCTCTATCTTTGTGTAACATGGTCACATAAACAAATAACACATGTCTTCTTTTTTTTCCTCATTCACTTTCACCATAATTTTTCTCTTATCTTGCTTTGGCCTATTTCTTTCTTGCCAAACTTTTTCATCTTTCCTTCTAAAATTGAAATTTTCCTCATCAATATATAGAGTTACGTTGAGCTTATTAAACTTTTTAACTTTCTAATTACACTACTGATTTGGTTGATGTTTTGTGAGTTTGTTAATTCAACATTTAAATATTTTTCAAAACTTCTATCTATTTTAAACTAATTACCTAGCAATTGAAATATATATTTGAATTATTAGTTGACGGAGACAATGTAAGATCAATAGTAAAAATATAAGTATTTATATAGTCTCTCTTATAATAAACTTTTTTTGTTTCATCATATGTTATAAACCTGGTCCATTTTATTTTAAGTGTTTACCTAGAAGCCAAAAAAAAATAGTAAAAAGATTTAAATTTGTTGATGCTATATATTTTACAAAAGAATTTAGAAGATAGGAGAACTTCGATTTTCATATCTTTTATACGAAACTATGTTTAAAAGTTAATATTTTCCTAAATGCTAAGAGTACAAACTATTCATATTTAACAGGACTTGTGTTTTCGGAGAGACTTCAAAGTCACAATATGTAAATATTCTCATATAAGAAATTACGGGTTTTAAATCATGCAACCGGTCATAACGATTGAAAAAATTAATTCGTTAAAAGCTAAAATGAAATTTGATAAAATCCAATTTCAAACTTTTTAAAATATTTTATTATGAAATATTGGACATATTTTTCCTAGCTAATATAACTATCTTGCACTTTCAAATGTTTTCACACAACAAAAAATTTTAAGTTAATTCAACAGAAATACATTCTCTTTCAAAACAATATTTGAACAAAATCTAAAGCAAAAATGGATGAAACAAAACCCGCCTAGTGTTTATAAATTGAGGTAAAGTCAAAACGAGAATTATTATCATTTAGAAGACCACCAATATAAGTAAATTCATTACCTCATTGAGAATCCCAAAGAGGGAAAACCTTTAATTGTAGTCAATTAAAAAAATTTGGTAACTGTATACCTCTTTGGACTAATGAAACTTAAATAAGGGTACCCATTACATTTTTTGTGAAATCTACTATGGTGAGACCAATTGTTGTAACTTCAACTCTTATTCCATTTCCATTCATTGAAGAATCTTGAATGAGAATTGGAACTTCCCACACCTAAGTATACATCACACATACAAAAACACACACGAGTTTTTAGGTTTTTCTCATTAAAATTCTCTCATATATATGTATACATAACACATACAAAAACATTCGAGTTTTTATTAACTGTTTCTTGAAGAGATCTTTATTTATTTTATTATTTTTTAATTCTAAGTATACATTGTAGAATCAAAAATTTCCATATTATGTTACAATAATGTCTAGACCTCATTGACGAAAATTTTTTACATGTGTCGAAATCTTATTGATATACTTAATACGTGTCGCGATACTGTAAGTTAAAATTTATAAAATAAGATATTTCATATATAATCTATAGAAAATAAACCAAAAATTTTAAAAGACTGGAAAACAAAATTAAATCGCCTATGAGAACAAATAAAATGTGATCAAAAATGCCGATACAAAATCATCTACCGATCAAGTCTAAGAAGCTCAAACTTGAAGACTCATTTCCTAGAGGTCCTTTCTCTTTCTTGTACTGCCGAATTGAAACAATTCTGTATAAACATATTGGTTTTTTCTCTGGTCCATCCTCTCCCTACCTTCCATGTTAATAAACATAGCTATGTTCAAGCCTTCCATGTTCATATAGTTGATCCCCCGGACAATTTAACATGTTGAAGTGGAGAAAGATTATGCTTAGTTCTGCTTTGTATTTAAATTTATCACCAACTTTTACTCATGGGACTACACCAACCCTCATTTCACCTTTAACTTGTTTCTCGTATCTTACGAGTATGACCCATGTATATTGATCTGTTTGACATGTGACACGACGTGCTGCCTTATCTCTGTCCACCTCTTCAAATACGATTCTGAAAAGGTGCATCGCATTAAGAACCTTCTCATAAGGGGTAAGCACGTTAGGAATCTGGTTATGTAGCATTGCTAGGAAGAGTCTAGAATGATTTGTCAATCTTTCATTTTTACATTTCTCCACATGCAAAAGCTTCC
Source organism: Crucihimalaya himalaica (assembly GCA_004349715.1). Taxonomy (NCBI): domain Eukaryota; kingdom Viridiplantae; phylum Streptophyta; class Magnoliopsida; order Brassicales; family Brassicaceae; genus Crucihimalaya; species Crucihimalaya himalaica. The sequence continues at coordinate 568,075 of SMJT01000061.1, read as the reverse complement.
CATATGATGAATCTGAGTGCCGTCTTTTTCTACTCTGAGATGCAAACAGTTTGATAGATCCAAATCATCATACCAAATGGTTAAAGAAACAAGAAACATTAAGACTTCAAGCAAAGCAAGAAAATGACAAAATGTATTTAGCTCTCTCTTAGCCGGACAAAAAGGCCAAGCCTGATTTGAAATTAGCCTCATGTAATGCAAATAAGCCATGTTCTATTTCTCAATAAGATTCTTTGATAGATTTTTCTCTTCCGTTAAACTAACTAATAATAAAAAAATCGCAGATGATGAAAAGGATGATAGAGTCATGGTGAAAATTATGTTTATATTGACGCAAAGTCAAAACGAGCAATACTATCATTTAGTAGACCACAAATATAACTAGATTCGTTACCTTATTGAGAATTCTAAAGAGGAAAAACCTTTAACTATAGTCAACTAAAAAACTTTGGTAAGTGCATACCTCTTTGGAGTAATGAAACTTGGATAAGGGTACCCATTACATATTTTTGTGAAATATAATATGGTGAGACCGATTGTTGCAACCTCAACTGTAATTCTATATCCATCTATCGAAGAATCTTGCAAGAAGATTGGAACTTTGAGCGCCTAAGTATACATCACACATAAAAAAACACTATGTCTTTTGGTTTCTCTCATTAAAACTCTCTTATGTATGTATACATCACACATACAAAAACACTAGAGTTCTTTAGCTGTTTCATGAAGAGATTATTTATTTTATTATTTTTTAGTTGTAAGTATATCTTTTAGAATTTTGAAATTTCTATATTATGTTAACATAATGTCTAGATCTCATTGACTAAAGTTTTTTATAAGTGTCGAAATCTTATATATATTTGATACGTTTTGCAATAATGTAAGTTAGCAACTTTGAAAACCATAATTTATAAAATAAGATATTTTGTATATAATATGTAAAAAATAAACGAGATATTTAAAATACTGGAAAAAATCGTCTGTGAGAACAAACAAAATGCGATTGAAAATACTGATACAAAATCATCCACCGATCAAATGGATATAAACTTAATTAGAAAGTTTAAGAAGCTCAAACTTGAAGACTCATTTCCTAGAGGTCCTTTCTCGTTCTAGTAATGTTGAATCAAATACAATCCTACATAAACATATTGGTTTTTTCCCTTGTCCATCCTCTTCCCGCCTTTCCTATTCATAAACATAGATATGTTCAAGCCTTCCATGTTCATATAGTTGATCCCCCCTAACAATCTGACATGTTGAAGTGGAGACTAATTATGCTAAGTTGTGATTTGTATTTAAATTCATCACCAACTTCAACTCGTGTGACTACGCCAACCCTCATTTCACGATAAACTGGTTTCCCGTCTCTTATGAGTATTATCTTAGTTTATTGATTTATTTGACACGTGACATGGCGTGTTGCCTTATCTCTGTCCACATCTTCAAATATGATTCCAAAACATCGCAACGCATTGACAACCTTCTCACGAGGGGTAAGCACGTTAGGAATCTCGTTATGCAGCATTACTGTGAGGAGTCTAGACTGACTTGTCAGTCTTTCATCTCTACGTTTCTCCACATGCAAAAGCTTCCTCTGGGATGAATCTGACTGGCGTATTTTTCTGCTCTTAGATGCAAACAGTTTGATATATCCAAATCATCATACCAAAAGGTTAAAGACATGAGAAACATAAAGACTTCAAGCAAAAACCAAGAAATGAAAAAATGTATTTACCTCTCTGTTCGCCGGACAAAAAGGCCAACCCTGATTAGGAATTTGCCTCATGTTATACAAAAGACGGGAGCCAAGTTCTATTCTCAATAAGATTTTTTGATAGATTTCTCTCTTCTGTTAAACTAACTAATAATAAAAAATCACAGAAGATGAAAAAGATGAGAGTTGCGGTGAAAAACATGTTTATATATTAAAGTAAAGTCAAAACAAGCATAAATCATTTAGTAGACCACCAAAATATAAGTAGATTCATTATCTCATTGAGAATTCTAAAGAGGGAAAACCTTTAATTGTAGTCAACTAAAAAACTTTGGTAAGTGCATACCTCGTTGGACTAATGAAACTTGGATAAGGTACCCATTACATTTTTTTTCAAAGCCTCGCGTCACGTAGAAAATACAAGATAACCTATAATAAATTTGAAACTTCATCGACAACAAAACATGTATATATGTTAATAAAATGTGTGTGTACCTTCAATTTAAAGATATCATATCCTCCAACCCATCCTCATAAAAAGGTAACAGCTCTTTGTTAGTCAGTTATATCATAAGGGTGATTTATAACTAGTATCTAATTGGAGTAGATATAGATAAAAAGATTATTGATTTGGGGAAAACTTATTCGGTGGAAGACGCAATGAGTTGTAGAAAGACAATTTTCTTTATCTAAGTAGAAAGGTTGCATTGTGATGCATGGGATGCTTTTTTCTAGTGTTACAATTTAAATGTAGCAAAGAGTATTATGCGGATCAGTTAACATGTACTAAAACGGATCAGTTAGCATGTATTGTTCGTATCCAACCACACTTTATATCGTCTGTAAAAGCATCCCTTCAGCCTAGCTAATTTGAGCTGACCAAATAATAAATATATGTTTCGACAAAAAAAAAAGGAAAATCGCATTTTTAACCTTCAAAGTGAGACCGAGTCTCAATTTGGACCTCAAAAGATTTTAACTAACACAACAAACCTCCAAACTGTCTACTTTGACTAGATAAACCTCCAAATTACACTTTTCGTTTACTCCGTCCAAAATTTTAACAGGACGTTAATGTCTGTTAACGGATTAATTAACTCTGTTTACGATTAACTAAATGTGTTGTTATTCTTAGCACGTGTTTATGTCGTTGTAAAAGGAGAAAAATTATCCCCAAATCGATTTTAGGGCAAAAAATCCCAAATCGAATTTAGGGTTCTTCTCTAAAACACGAACAAAATACTAATTGTAGAGGAGAAGAAGAGTGTTAGAGTTGTAAGAGCTGAGTGTGAAAGTGATTTCGAGCAGGAATAGAGAAGTAATCGAAGGATTTGTTGTCGGGATGAGGTAATTTTTCGAATATTCTCCTCAAATTCGATGGTGAATGGCTCAGATTGAAAGGGTAGAAGATAAAGAGATCAAGAAAAAGGTAATTTTGGCCAAGGAGATCAAGAAAGGGTAGAAGATAAAGAGGATATTAGATACAATATTGCTGATGAAAAAGTTGATAGGCCAAAAGAAGATGAAGAAGGCTCAGATTCAGAGGATGAAAGACCTGAAAATGTGGGTGTTGGAGGAGGATATGAGGCTGAAACAGATGATTTGGTTGGTGAAAGGGAGAATGTGGCTGTGAATGATGATGGAGCAAATATGGTAGTAGACGCTGGAGATGGTGGTAATGATGACAAATTTAAGTCTCTCTTTGAGGAAGGTGAGAGAGCAAACACAGATAGAGAAGCATGCAGAAATAATGTGGAACTAGAAGAAGAACAAAGAAAAGCTGCAGACAGTGATAAAGAGTATTTTGCAGAGGATGAAGCTGCATATCCAGATACTCCATTACAGTCAGCTAAAGAATGGGAAGACTGAATAATGAGAAAAGAGGAAGAGGGAAAAAGAAGGATACACATGGGAAACCTAAGTATCATGGTAGTCTGGATGAAGAGCCATACATTTGGTTATTTCAGAAGTTTAATAGTGGATTAGAATTCAAAGATCAGTTGCTCCGATACTCATTGAAAACGCAGTATGATGTGAAGATGGCAAAGTCAGAAGCAAACAGGATTGCTGTGATTTGTTGTGGTGAAAAGTGTAACTTCAGGGTGTTTTGTTCTTTTGAGAAGCCTATTAACAAGTGGATGGTGAAGGTCTGTCACATGAATCACAACCATGGGAAATCAAGTAGAGTGTCAATGTTGAAGCAAAGTGTGATTACAGGCTTGTTTAGAGAAGAGATAAAAAGCAACATAAACTTACAAGCAGCATAGATCAAAGATGCAATAAAGGCACGGTATAACATTGTTGTTCCTCTCTCAAAGTGTTATAGAGGTAAGCGCATTGCTTTGGACAACATTCTTGAAACTCATACAACTCAGTTTGGTAAGTTATGGGATTATGAGAATGAACTTCGTAAAAGACATCCTCGTATGACAACTGATTTGTGCACCTTTAATGTCAATGGTAGAGATATGTTTGATAACTTCTACATATGTTTTGAAGAATTACGCAACACTTGGAAGACTTGTTGTAGACCAATTATTGGGTTAGATGGTTGTTTTTTGAAGTGGGAGTTAAATGGTGATTTGCTTGCTGCTGTTGGGTAGAGATGCAGATGATAGAATGTATCCAATTGCATGGGTAATTGTGACAGGTGAGAATAAAGACACTTGGGGTTGGTTCATTAGGAAGCTGAAGAGAGACCTTATCTTAGAGAATGGAGACAATATCACCATCATTTCTGACCGGCAAAAGGTATAACATTATATCATTGATATTTTTGTACATTATTGTTGGTGCTTACTTATTGTTGAACTTGGCAGGGTTTAGTAATTGCCATGGAGACTGAACTTCCAAATGCAGAGCATAGGATGTGTGCAAGGCATATATATGCTAATTGGAAGAATCAAGGTTTTAGGAGGTCAGAATATAAGAATCTGTTCTGGGGAGTAGCTTACAGCTACACTCAAGGGGAATATATGGAGAAGCTTGAGTTGGTCAGGGCGTATGATCCTTCAGCATATGAAGCCTTACTAGCAACAAATCCGGAAAGGTGGTGTCGTGCTTTCTTTGATGTTAAGTCACATTGTGCTGATGTGCACAACAATCATTAGAGAGTTTTAATGGGACCATAAAGATGCCAAGATCTAAGCCAGTGATAAACTTACTAGAGGATGTAAGAAGACAGGCTATGAGAAGGATTGCTAGAAGGTTCTTAAAGGCATGTAAGCTAAAAACTCCGGTTACACCAATCACAATGGTCATATTAGAGAAGGCAAGGTTAACAAAAAAAAGTATTGTGATACAATACGCAGTAGTAGAACATTGTATGAGGTAAATGAGTTTGAGCATGGATACATTGTGAATTTAGCTACTCATGAATGTGCTTGCAGAAGTTGGGATCTTACAGGTAAATGAGTTTGTTCTAGTGAAATTTATAACTTAGTATGTTTATGTTCTAATTCTTGGATGTGTATGTTTGTTTATGTTCTAATTCTTGGATGTGTATGACAGGAATACCATGTAAACATGTTGTCTGTGTTCAAGATGATAACCAAGATGATCCAGTTCGATATGTGGCTGATTTCTACTACACTGAAGTCTTTAAGAAGACATATGAAGATAACATTAAACCTATCAATGGTGAGAAGTTGTGGACGATAACCAATAAGCCTCCAATAGGGATACCTGTGATGAGAAAACCAAGAGGGAGACCAAAGAACAGAGATAGAAGGAAGGAACCTTTTGAAGACCTGCAAAATCCAGGAAGATCAACAAGACATGGGAGGATTCCTCAGTGCAGTCGATGTGGTCAAGCTGGGCATAATAAGAGCAGTTGCAAGAATGAAGAAATTGTTGTAGAAGGTCCAAAGAACAGACGTGGGAGACCAAAGAAGAATGAGGTACTTTGATATTGTGTGCAGATTTATGAAAGTTGTCTATTGATTGTGATAAAGGGTCATTATTTGCTTGTTTCAAGGTCAGCCTAAGCCACTACCTGTACCAAGAAAAAGAAAAGATGCTCCTGCCACTATAAGCAGTTCTCAGCCTATACTCCCTTGTGAATCAAGCTCACAAACTCAGGTCATTATTTCAAGTGCTCCTCAGCCTTCAACCTCATCCAATCAAGTGCAGCCACATGTGAAGAAAGCTAGAAAAGGGAGACCATTAAAAATTACCAAAACAGGTAAAATCCCACAAGGTATGGGAACATTTTGGAGTCCATTCACAGATCGACCATTTGAGGTGTTTGGAGATAGAGTTTATGATAGGTCTGACCAAAACCCAGAGCCTCCAGAAAAGTGTGACAACCAACCTGAACAATAGTGGGAACTTGTCTTCTTTGTTTTGTGTTTTGTTATGGCTATGTATGTGGCAACAATTTCACTACTTGTCTTCTTTGTTTTTGTTCTGTTTTTTTACTTTGTATGTGGCAACATTTTCTTGAATGAGAACTCTTTTTCCAAACAATATAACACATAACTCATTATATAACACATATCATTATTCTTCACTATTATAATAACATAACAACACGTGGTAAGAATAACAACACGTTTAGTTAATTGTAAATGGAGTTAATTAATCTGTTAACGGCCATTAACGTCCCGTTAAAATTTTGGACGGAGTAAACGAAAAGTGTAATTTGGAGGTTTATCTAGTCAAAGTAGACAGTTTGGAGGTTTGTTGTGTTAGTGAAAATCTTTTGAGGTTCAAAGTGAAACCGAGTCTCACTTTAAAGGTTAAAAATGCGATTTTCCCTTAAAAAAAAGTACAAAGGAACATAGAATAGGTATTCACACAAGTAAAGGATAGTACTAGGAAGTAGGTGATTACATTGAAGTGAACAATTGATAAGAATAAGGAAGCTCTATGAGCCTCGTCCATCTTTTCCTCGTTGGCCTTTATTACCACGACCACCTTAGATAGTAGTATAATGCATGTCTTGAACCATTTTGTTGGTTTTAAGAGTCGGCCTTGAAGGTTCTTTGAATTGACATGAACGAGTCCATACATCAAACGAATCAACTTCTGAAGCAAAAGCATCATGGGATTCCAACAAACCAAACCTGCATTTTTAGCTTCAAAAGACTATAGGATTACATGTGATACGTTTTGTGACTTTAAGGTCGAGAAATTGATGAAAAGAGTTTTTTGCAAAGGGATTCACTTATGTGAACGTAGAGATGACATTATTAATGGTGTTTCCTTCTATTGTGATATCTACCTTTATCTACTCCAATTATGGTTGTAGCCTCAGCTGCTTCATTTGTGTCAATTCTAATGAGAGTAACTACCACGTTGGTAGCTAGCATTGTGTCCAAAGTTTGGACAGTCTCAACTTCGATAGTATTAGCTGAATCTGAGATGGTAGAGGCAAGGATTATAGCTTCTACTGGAGCTAAATCTTATGTTGTTTTACTAGCATCGAAGCATCCACTATCTATGAAGGTATAGAGATTTCCACTTGGTTAGTTCCTCTGTTTTGAAGAGGAATCAAACATCTGAATTGCTTGTGGCCTACTTTGCCACCAACAACACACTTAGACGGAATCCTAGAGTATTCATATCCACCATAGAGACATTGTCTCTCTTGTCTGTACATCCACCTTTTACATCAAGCAAAGCTTAAGAAAATGGTCTCATGCCAAAAAAGAATAAAAACATGGAAGCATACTCATTTGAAATTCAAAACAACGACTAAAAACCTAAAGCTCTTGTTAAGACTCTAAAGTGAATTCGATAAGGAGAATACCCTTGGAAAAATCATGGCAATAAGCAAGAGCAGCAATAAAAGTGAGCTAAACATTAGATTGACGAAGAAGCGAATTGAAAGTCTTTCAACATGAGCCCGAGCCAAGATAGGAGCAGAGCTTCATGAGCTGATAGCGGCAGGCAATGATGTCCTCTACTAAGATCATTCTGATGTAATTAGCAAGGAAACAAGCAACATCTTATCCTCCAAAAGCCATACTAGCACCTCCAAAATGTAAGCGTCAATGATAGAGCAACCCGACCTAAATCTGAAACTTCATGAGCCACTCGAAATTTCACTAACCTGATTGAAGAGAGTAGAGGTGAAGGAGGAAGCAAGACTAGGTAGCAGACAGATCCGGACATCATATCACAGAGCCCACAAGTGTGACCAGGTCGGAGATGCATAAAGACTTGCCATTGAATGTGTGATATTAGGTAGACCTCAATCCTATGATCAAGCAGACACATCCACTCCTTCCAGCCAAAACTCACAAGATACTTGCATAGGCAGATCAAGTATCGGACAAAGACAAGTTTACAACGCCAAGTCCCCCAACAAGGAGTTTATCTAAGACCCTTATTAACCCCTATTTTTACCGGTTTCTAATTATTGTTTTGATATATAATTTGAGTCATTTCTTAAGTTAAATAGTGTTTTAGCGTCTTTTAGTGTTTTTATAATTTTGACAGGTTTTGAGAAGCTTTTGAGATAAATGGAGAGTTTTTGGATCATTTCGGATGAATGGAGATGAAGGATCGCGCAAAAACGCCAAAAGTTTGGCCTCCGATGAAAGAATTCCCACCGTTTGATCTTCTTCATATTTGACACAGGATATAAGAGGATGTCGGCTTTCATTCACAAGTGGTTTGAAAGAAATTTAGCGGTGCGATCAAAAGTTATGATCATTCTACCGACTGGTGCTCTCCCGAAACCGACCAGTTATGAAGCTTCAGAAAACCGATGGGTTATGCAGCAGCACCGATCTGTTGGCAAAACTTCCAGACAAGTATTCTGAAGCCCATAACAAGTCCAAGTCGTCCAGAACTCATCCCTTATGGAAAACTTCCATTTTTCTCACCTACAGGGCTTTTGGAAGATTTCTATTTTGGCAATTTCGGAAGATTTCCATTTCTCTATTCTTCCATTTTTCTCTCCTTCTCTTGTACTATAAATAGAGGGCTCAACCCTCAGTCGTAAATAATCTTTTAGAGTTTTATTTATAGTTTTTGTAGTAGATTAGCAACATGGTTATGAGTTCTTCATTCTCATATTGCTATATATCTACTATGGTTAAATAATTCTCTGTTAGGTTTTAGAGTTTCTGTTAGGATGCTTTAGATAGGTTTTTATGCATGTAATATTGAGATTGATCCTTTGATTCTTCGCCTAGGTTGATTTTAATGCTTATCTTGGATAGCCTAAACGTGAGGATATGCCCTTAGACATTTCTAGACACTTGACCATGCAATGGAACGTTGGACTATAGCCTAGGAGAGCTAGGAGAGCAAGGTATTCCTAGACAAGTGACATTTCTAGGGAGCTTTGTGAACCCATCAATCCCATACATAATGATTGCTATAATTCTGATAGTAAACGGAAGCATCTGTTAGAATTGTTAGCATAGTAGTTCTCACTAAGGAATTAGGATAGCTAATATTTATGATTTGAGTTCTAAGATGGTTTGTAATACCTTCTCATATGCATGTATATTGTTTGTTTGGATTCTTAGGATTCTCTGTGCCTAACTTAGTTGTGATTGGATAATATTTATCTTATTAGGTTATTAAAAAACATACGAAATCCTATTTATATACCCTAGCCAAGTTTTGATTATCATAGTCCATAGTGTAATCGTTTTGGTCCCTGTGGATTCGATCTCTAAGTACTGCAGCTGTGTACTGTACACTTGTAGAATTTATTTGGGGTAAAACTTTATGCACAATAACCCCCAACGAAGACAAGAGCTATAAATCAGACTAGACGGAAGAATGCAACAAATCACTAACCATGTAACATCCCAAACCATAATTATACCTATTATGGCCAGGATCACAAGTTGACGTACACTTCGAATGATCCGGCCTAGGTTCTATCACAAAGCTAGCGTTCCTAGCCAAACCATCCTCTGTATAGTCCCTTCTGAACCCGATATTAGGCTTGCCAACCCTTTACCGAGAACGGAAGTTGTGTCGGCTCGGACAAAGCCTTATCATCATTCCAACACCATTATACCTAAAATATCACTTTATTACTTAATTATGTCAAAACATCAGAGTTTACACAGCGTTTGAAAGTTTTTATCGAGTACTCGTGGCCTACTGCCAAAACATCTACTCTACCAAAACATTTTACTATCCTCTATACATACCCAAAAGGATAGTCATTACTTACAATACACTACGCAAACTACACCAGCTTTTCCTAATGTCCAAACGCCCTCTAAACAACCCTCTACTGGTTACCTGCAACAAAAGTGGAATCATGAATATCCTAATGATACTCAGCGAGGCCGGGACTACTCTATCGCTAAGCACTATAATAAACCCCCAAAACTCCAACCCCAACAATCAATTAATCAATCAAGCAATCAAGCAATCAAACAATCAAGCAATCAAACACTAAAACAATCAAGCAATCAAACAATTAAACAATCAAGCAATCAAACACTCAAACAATCAAGCAATCAATTAAATAATCACTACACTATAGTGGTGCAATAAAAATGCTACCACACTATGCCTTGCATAGTCTAGAGGACGTCTCCCCTTCATCACTACTTTTCATTCTCATCTATTCGCCAGGTATTAATATCAACGCGTTCCTCCTAGAATATGCCTCAACGCATTTCCGCTTATGCATTTGGATCCAAAGCTGTGATCTCACTGTTCTCTCCAATCCTTAGGGGTCCATGGCTGCTATACTGTTACTTATGACTGTCTTCCCTTTTCAGGTCAGTTAAGCGGCCAAACTTAACCCTCCAACCAACAGTACGTTCTGAGAGCACCCTCGTGAGTTACCTTCCACACTACTTCTCTCTCGCAGTTGGGCACACACCCGGACTGATCACAACACAGTCGGTCATTTACCACACAGTCTCATTACTGAGGGTTCACACTCATCCGATTCGTCTCTCATACGGTCGGGACACAAAACTACCACACGGTTTCACTACCGAGGGTTCACACTAAAACAAGCTAGCTCTCATAACTAGATAACACAATCATAAACTACTAGTTCTAATTCTAAGATCTACACACAATTCTAAATCTAACAACATAAAATTTAAACACACAACAAGCAATCACACACATGCAAGCAATCAATTCTAACAACCTATGCACAATCAATTCTAACAACCTAAGCAATCACACACATGCATAATCAATCAATCTAACTACCTATGCATTCACACACATGCAAACAATTCTAATTACTATGGTAATTACTCTAGTTCTACCCTTTAAGAACCTCTAAGAGTAATTACCCTACTACTAGCATTTAGAAATTAATTCTCATAATTAATCTATTATCTAAAGCTACTAACTAATCACACAATCACACACAAATAATTAAATGCTAATTAACTAAATTAATTACGCAATTAAATCTAAACTACCCTGTGTGCCACTACACACTCATCGGAAACTCACTCACAGTGCTTGACAACCACGATGGCAAGGCTAGGCTGTCGGCACTCCAGACTTCTCGGCAATCTCCTCTACGGCACACCTCTCACCCGGAATCTCCTTCCTCGGCAAACTCCTCTTTTTCAGCAATCGGCGGTAAGCTTCTCTCTCTAGCTCTCCCTTCTCTCTAAAATCCTCACAATTTTTGGAATGGTGAGGAATGAGCTCCCCACCACTTGTATTTATAGGCAAAGGGTGGTGCATGGTTTTGGACAAGTGTAGCTCTTGTTTTAACACTTGTCCTCTTCATGGCCAACACTTGTCATGAGTCTTGGTCACCAATTTTTTAACTTGGACTCATAACCCACCTTCTAGAAGCTCTTTGCTTGCTCTCCAAGTCTTCCAATAGCCATTTGCCATTTATTCTCCATGTGCTTATTTATTTTCAACCAATAGACATCTTTCAGACATAGTAATTTTGTCTATGTTCCATGTCCCCAAAATGGTCGACCGGCCGTCCTACAAGCCGTCCTAGTGTCCCCTTGACATGCCATTAATCTCACAATGATCCTTTGGTTTTACAAAATTTTCGCATTAACCCCAACATTTATGTCCGTACAGCCGTACCATGTCCGTACGGCCGTACCGTGTCCGTACGGTCGATCGTACCACCATCCGTACGGTCCTTCAGGACCATCCGTACAGTCGTCCGTAATATCCATCCGTACGTCCTTTTTCCATCGTCCGTTCGTCCTCGTTTGTCTTCTGTCATCCATGTCCGTTTACGTACGTACCGTTCATACCGTATCACTTATAGCGGGACGGGGTGTTACTTCCCCCCCCCCCCCCCTTCATAGAATTTGTCCCTGAATTCAAAAGGTTCTAGTCATTCACTTCTACCTTTCTCTTTTTTGTTACATCACGAGGTTCACGTCTTAGAACCTAGCACGTCGTCTCCTTTATCTTCTATGTGCTAGTTTCTAGACTTCTTCCTCAACTTCCATAGGCTCAGCTTCTTCTTCGAATAGTTCCGGGTACTCTTCGCGGAATCTTTCTTCATCCTCCCAAGTTACTGCGACTCGGTTCTGTTTTCCCCAAAAAACTTGTATCTGTGGAATTCTCTTTTGCCTTAGCTTCTTGATCCGCCTCATTCCAATACGCAACGGTCCTTCCGAGCAGGTCAGATTTGTCCGTAAATCTGCTATCTTTTCCGGTTTGATCTCGTTAGGATCCCGTATGTGCTTCCTTAACAACGACACATGGAATACTGGATGCACAGCTCCCATGTCTCTCGGGAGTTCTAGGCGATATGCTACTTCACCAACTTTTGAGCATATGCGGTAAGGTCCGATAAACCTTACGCCTAACTTTTCCATTCCACCAGGACGATCCTTTCCTTTTTTTACCGTAACTTTTAAATAAACCCAATCTCCAAGGTTAAAAGTTACCTCTCTTCTTTTCTGGTCAGCGTACTTCTTTTGTCGATCTTGGGCCTTCTTCATGCATTCCTTGACGAACTTGATTTTCTCCGTCGTTTCTTCTACTTCTCTTGGCCCGATTTCTCCTCTTTCTCCTATCTCGGTCCAACATAATGGAGTTTGACATGGTCTTCCTTAAAGAGCTTCAAATGGAGACATTTTTATGCTCGAGTGGTAGCTATTGTTGTAGGCAAACTCTACGTATGGTAGATGCTCCTCCCAAGCGATAGACCACTCCAAAACGCATGCTCTGAACATATCTTCGATTGTTCGAATAGTTCTCTCCATTTGTCCATTTGTTTTTGGATGAAACGGTGTACTCATGTGTAACCCCGTTCCTAATGCTTTCTGAAGTTTCCTCCAGAATTTTCCTCTGAACTTCGGGTCACGATCGGATATGATGTTTACAGGAACTCCGTGTAGCTTGAAAATCTACCTTATATATTTGTTCGCCAAATAGCTTGCATTGTCAGTTGTCCTCACGGGTAAGAGATGGTTTACCTTAGTTAGATGATCAATGATCACCCATATCGAGTCATTCATTCTTCCTGACGACGTCGATAGACCTGTGATGAAATCCATAGAGATGGATTCCCACTTCCACTCTGGTATAGGTAAACTCCTTAATAATCCTACTGGGAATCTGTTTTCCGCCTTCACCATTTGACATGTTTGGCATTGAGATACCCATCTTGCTACGTCTCTCTTCATTCCTGGCCAGTGATAATACCTTCGTATATCTCTATACATTTTGGTGTTTCCTGGATGGATGCTTAATATTGACTTTTGCGCGATCTTCAAAATTTCTTCCTGTAGTCCCCCATCCTTAGGTATTGTTATCTTTCCTTTAAGTAATAGGGCTCCATCGTTTGCTACGTGGTAACCGCTCGCATTACTTCCACATTAACTTCTTAGTTCTTCGACGATCTTCTTTAAGTTGTTATCCTTCACTTGCTCCTCTCGAATTTTCTGAAGTAGACTTGCTTGATTCACTGCTTGAATCCCCAATGGTTCACTGGATCCTCCTTCCAATGCTGCCAGGCTGATGTTCTTGAATTCTTCTCCCAATGATTCTACTTCTTTACTTGTGGATACGTCCACTTTCTTTCGACTCAAAGCGTCGTCTACTACGTTCGCTTTGCCTGGATGGTACTGGATCTTCAGATCATAATCTGCGACGAATTCCATCCAACTCCTCTTCCTTAAGTTGAGATCTGGCTGCGTGAACAAGTACTTCAAGCTCTTGTGGTCTGTGAACACTTCCACACATTCACCGTAGAGGTATGATCTCCAAATCTTCAATGCAAAAACTACTGATGCCATCTCCAAGTCATGGGTAGGATAATTCTCCTCATGTTTTTGCAATTTCTGTGAGGCATATGCAATTACCTTCCCATCTTGCATTAGGACACAGCCTAAGCCCACTCTTGACGCATCCACATACACAGTGTATGGTTCTCCTAGCTTCGGTAATGTCAACACTGGTGCCGATGTCAACGCCTCCTTCAATTTGTTGAGTGCTCCGTCAGTTTCTTCTTTCCACTCAAACAATACTCCTTTTCCCGTTAACTTTGTTAAAGGATTCGCTACTCCCGAAAAACCTTGAACAAATTTTTGATAATAACCCGCCAATCCTAAGAAACTTCGTACTTCCGATACCGCCTTAGGGCGTGGTGATATATCATGGTTTTTACCCATTAAAGACCATGATATAAGTCCTTTTTATCGAGTCTTTCTATTGTTTTGGAGTCTTTTAGAGTCTTTTCAGGTTTTAGCATGTTTGGAGCTTAATTGGAGTTTTTAGAGCATTCTGGAGCTTTGTGGCATTCGTTGAAGACGTTTCCACCGATGGATTGAGCTCAGATTTGGACACAAGATATATCAATGGATT
>SMJT01000061.1:528519-541707 GCA_004349715.1 Crucihimalaya himalaica | reverse complement strand
TTCACCATAGGTTGTTCTCAAAGCTAGTTCTAGGTTGACGAATCTGGAATCTAGATTTTAGGATTGTTGATTATTCACGGAAGTGAGATTGATAACCTGACAGAACCTAGGGTGAGCAAAATAATTATCTGCAAAGGAATTTGGTTTAATTATTTTGTGAACATATCAAACTTGGACATTAAAGCTGGTTTAGATCTTTAGGATTTGCAAAGGAATTTGGAATTCTAGGATTTAGACTTAGATAGTTTTCGCAACGGAAGTTGGTTAATTATATCTTAGTGATTTGAGTTCGAGAACAGTGCTTAACCTGAACCCTGTTGATTGATTTATCTGCATTCCTTGATTTCCTGAGAAATACCCTAGGCTTATTTCCTCTCCATTGATCTTACAGTTACTTTTGATTGATTGCCTTTTCTGTTTTCATTATTATTACTTAGCGTAATTTGATTCTTGAAATCTATTGTGTGATTCTCTGAGTCTTTGTGGTTCGACCCCTAAAATACTGTAGCGACTGCTTAGATACTTTAGGGTATTAATTTTGAGCATATCACGTGGCCAATCTTGTATTGCCGCAATCTTCTCTGGATCCGGTGAGACTCCTTTCTCCGATACTCGATGACCCAGAAATCCAATCTCTCTTTTCCAAAAGCTACATTTGCTCAACTTAGCAAATAACTTCTGATCATTAAATCTTGACAACACTCTTGACAAGTGATCTCTATGATCATAATCGCTCCTCGAGTAAACAAGGATGTCATCAATAAAGATTATGACAAACTTTTCTAGGTAATCGTTGAACACATCATTCATCAATCTCATGAATGTCGCTGGTGCGTTGGTTATCCCAAATAGCATTACCATAAATTCGTACTGCCCGTAGCGAGTCCGAAACGCCGTCTTTGGAATATCCGATTCCAAAATAGGGATTTGGTGATATCTCGACGCTAAATCAATCTTTGAAAACTAACTTGCTCCTTGCAATGGTCCAACAATTCATCGATCCTTGGAAGTGGATACTTATCCTTGATCATAATGTTATTGATTCCTCGGTAATCAATACATAACCTCATACTTCCATCCTTCTTCTTCACGAATAATATCGGAGCTCCCCATGGCGACAAACTTGATCGTATAAAACCCTTCTCCATTAAATCCTCTAGTTGTTTCTTCAACTCTGCTAGCTCCGGCTGTGCCATATGATATGGTGCCTTCGCAATTGGCGTTGCTCCTGGTTCCAAATTAATCGTGAATGGATTACTCCGCGGTGGAGGCAATCCCTCTAGTGCTTTAAACACTTCTTCATAGTTTTGGACGATTGGAATCTCCTCAATCTTTAATTCCTCTTCTTTTTCTCCTCCGACCACTGTCAGAGAGACTAAATACACTTCACCATTCTCCAATTCCTTTTCTACTCTCATTGTCGATACTATTGCCGCTTTCATACTAGGAACGATTCCATAGTATGTCACCATAGACTCTTCTTCTTCGCCTATGATCACATTGCCTTTACCGAAGTCTAGCTTAGCCTCATAGCAAGACAACCAATCCATGCCGAGAATTGCCTCGTATCTCTCCAAAGATACCACAAACAAATTTGCCGAGAATGCCTTGCCTTCCACTACCACTGGTACACCTATCATCAGGTTTTCAGTCCTTAAAACCTGATATCCAGCGGTCAACACTGACATCTTAACCTCTTTCAACGCAAAGGTTCCCTTGAACTTTGCAGCTACTCCAGGCTTCACGAAGCTATGCGTAGCTCCCAAATCAAACAAAACATATGTAGAGTTACCACCAATATGTAATGTTCCTACCAATTAATCATAATTACTACTAACAAGCAATTTTAACTACGCACGCAATAAATCAAACAACTTGCAAACAAGCAACACACAAAATCACTCAATCAAACAAGAGAAGGTTAGCGCCAATACTTACCTGTAATGGGACCCTTTGGTGGGCCTGGAAGGTTTTCTAATCCTAAAGCGAATACTCGCCCGCTAGTTGCTTGCTTCTTTGCTGGATGCTATGTCGCAGGTCTTATCGGAGGAAGTCGAGTTCTTGTAGGATACACCGGCTTAACCGTTGCTTCAGAGTATGTTGGGCATTGTCGGGAATAATGTCCATTCTTCCCACATGAGTAACAAGTAATGTTCGGAAATTCTCCTCCTTCTACCGCCTTATTCTTAAGCCAACAATCACGAGAGATATGACCTAATTGCTCGTAATTGTAGCAATGTATCGGTATTCTCTTCCTTGTCATACCACCAAAACCATCATTACCTATCTTTCCTTTACCCTTGTTAGATCCTTGGTTCCTTGACGATTTATTTCCTTTACCAACTTGACTTACAATTTGCTGCTCCCTTTCATTCACCGATTCTTCAATATTGGCAGCTCTCTCAATTAACTCGTTCAGAGACGAATAGGTTACCGCTTGAAGTTTATCTCTAATTTCAGCTCGTAGTCTTTGTAGAAATCGTTGAATTACCGCTGCTTCATCTCCTCGACCATAATACACAAATCTCGGGAGTCGCATAAATTCTGCTTCGTACTCTCGAACTGATTTATCACCTTGCCTCAAGATCATAAACAGATTCTCGAGTCTGTCCTTGACTTCTGGAGGAAAGTACTTCATCTCAAACTCTTGCCTGAATTCATTCCATTATGGCTTCCTTCTTCGGTACTGCCTTTCACACTTAACCACCAACTTGCCGCATCGTCCGTGAGATAGTAAACCGCTACATCCTTTTTGAATTCTTTTGGGCATCTCGTAGCCGCGAATTTCTTCTCTAAGTTTTGGAGCCACGAATCAGCTTTAAATGCTCCTACTCCACCTTCAAATGTTTCCGTTCCAAGATTCTTCATCATCGTTACAATTTTGAGATAGTCTGATGATCGATCCGACTTTGCCGATCCTCCTTCAACATCGTCCTTCTTGCGCATCAGATAGTCTATCACTTCACACATTGTTTTAGCCATTGGGTCCTGTCCCACAGCTGGTTCTGTTGGTTCTTCTGGTCTCTCTGAATATTCTCGACGGTGTCTCTGATGACTCGTAACACTTGGGTCCCAAGACTCATCCTCACTTGATGAATCGTGCTATTCAGTTTTCGGTACCTCAGGAACTGACAACGACTTAGACGATTCAGAATCAACCTCGGTGATTCTAATGGGCAGAATTTCCCTGGGCTCCTTCCCAGTTCGTTCACCTTGATTACTCCTTCTCGATGGTTTCTCCACCATCTCTACATTATTACCCAATGATCCCTGATTCATCCTCACCGATGACTCAGTCTGACATGCATACTCATCAGCCAATTTTCTCATGCCCGGTGTTCCATTCATTTCTTCCGACACAGATCTTTGACGAGACATCTGCAACACTATATGGGTTAATCCTAATTCCCACCTATTCTAATCCTAAGGGTCTCATCCTAATTTCTAATCCTAATTTCTAATTTCACTTCTACCTAGTTTGGACATAGCTAGTTTCCTAAGTAGCGTATTGTGACATGATATTTACTCGATAAAACATTTGAAAAGCGTGAGGAATGCAGGAGCACGAAGGACCATGCTCTGATACCACCAAAACTACTACTTGTAACATCCCAAACCATAATTATACATATTATGGCCAGGATCACAAGTTGACGTACACTTCGAATGATCCGGCATAGGTTCTATCACAAAGCTAGCATCCCTAACCAAACCATCCTCTGTATAGTCCCTTCTGAACCCGATATTAGGCTTGCCAACCCTTTACCAAGAAAGGAAGTTGTGTTGGCTCGGACAAAGCCTTATCATCATTCCAACACCATTATACCTAAAATATCACTTTATTACTTAATTATATCAAAACATCAGAGTTTACACAGCGTTTAAACGTTTTTATCGAGTACTCGTGGCCTACTGCCAAAACATCTACACTACCAAAACATTTTACTATCCTCTATACATACTCAAAAGGATAATCATTACTTACAATACGCTACGCAAACTACACCAGCTTTTCCTAATGTCCAAACGCCCTCTAAACAACCCTCTACTGGTTACCTGCAACAAAAGTGGAATCATGAATATCCTAATGATACTCAGTGAGGCCGGAACTACTCTACCGCTAAGCACTATAATAAAACCCCAAAACCCCAACCCCAACAATCAATCAATCAACAATCAATCAAGCAATCAAACAATCAAGCAATCAAACACTCAAACAATCAAACAATCAAGCAATCAAACAATCAAACAATCAAGCAATCAAACACTCAAACAATCAAGCAATCAATTAAATATTCACTACACTATAGTGGTGCAAAAAAAATTCTACCACACTATGCCTTGCATAGCCTAGAGGACGTCTCCCCTTCATCACTACTTTTCATTCTCATCTATTCGCTAGGTACTAGCCTCAACGCGTTCCCCCCCAGAATATGTCTCAACGCGTTTCCGCTTATGCATTTGGATCCAAAGCCGTGATGTCACTGTTTACTCCGATCCTAAGGGGTCCAGCCCTTCCAAAGACATAAAGTCAATGGATGCTATACTGTTACTTATGACAGTCTTCCTTTTTCAGGTCAGTTAAGCGGCCAAACTTAATCCTCTAACCAACGGTACGTTCTGAGATTACCTTCGAGAGTCACCTTCCACACTGCTTCTCTCTCGCAGTTGGGCACACAACGGGACTGATCACAACACAGTCGGTCATTTACCACACGGTCTCATTACCGAGGGTTCACGCTCATCCGATCCGTCTCTCAAACGGTCGGGACACAAAACTACCACACGGTTTCACTACCGAGGGTTCACACTTAAACAATATAGTTCTCATAACAAGATAACACAATCATAAACTACTAGATCTACTTCTAAGATCTACACACAATTCTAAATCTAACAACATAGAATTTAAACACACAATAAGCAATCACACACATGCAACCAATCAATTCTAACAACCTATGCACAATCAATTCTAACAACCTAAGCAATCACACACATGCATAATCAATCAATCTAACTACCTATGCAATCACACACATGCAAACAATTCTAATTACTATGGTAATTACTCTAGTTCTACCCTTTAAGAACCTCTAGGAGTAACTACCCTACTACTAGCATTTAGGAATTAATTCTCATAATTAATCTATTATCTAATGCTACTAACTAATCACACAATCACACACAAATAATTAAATGCTAATTAACTAAATTAAATGCTAATTAACTAAATTAATTACGCAATTAAATCTAAACTACCCCGTGTGCCACTACACACGCATCGGAAACTCACTCACAGTGCTTGACGACCACGGTGGCAAGGCTAGGCTCTCGGCACTCCAGAATTCTCGTCAATCTCCTCTACGGCACACCTCTCACCCAAAAACTCCTTCCGCGGCGAACTCCTCTTTCTCGGTAATCGGCGGTAAGCTTCTCTCTCTAGCTCTCCCTTCTCTCTAAAATCCTCACAATTTTTGGAATGGTGAGGAATGAGCTCCCTACCACTTGTATTTATAGGCAAAGGATGGTGCATGGTTTTGGACAAGTGTAGCTCTTGTTTTAACACTTATCCTCTACATGGCCAACACTTTTCATGAGCCTTGGTCACCAAGTTTCTTACATGGACACATAACCCACCTTCTAGAAGCTCTTTGCTTGCTCTCCAAGTACTCCAATAGCCATTTGTCATTTATTCTCAATGTGCTTAATTATTTTCAACCAATGGACATCTTTCGGACATAATAAATTTGTCTATGTTCCATGTCCCCAAAATGGTCGAGCGGTCTTCCTACAAGCCGCATTAACCCCAACATTTCTGTCCGTACGGTCGTACCATGTCTGTACGCTCGTACCGTGTCCGTACGGTCGTACCATGTCCGTACGGTTGTACCACCATTCGTTTGGTTGATCGTACCACCAACCGTACTGTCCTTCACGACCATCCGTACGGTCGTCCGTACTATCCATCCGTACCGTTCGTACATCCTTTTTCCTTCGTCCGTTCGTCCTCGTTCGTCTTCCGTCGTCCATGTCTGTTTACATACGTACCGTTCATACCATATCACTAATAACGGGTGTTACAAACCACCTAACCAAAACGCCACAAGCGAAAAAGATCATCACACTCGAGAAAGAGGCAATGAAACAGGGAGCCAAATAGGTGCCTCAACAGGGCGGGAGCACAGAGGACATATCCGAAGAACAATTAGAAAACACAAAGGGAAAGGGAAGCAAGCTTACCAACCCTGACACAATGAAAAGCACCGCTAGGAAACCTTTTGAAGAGATCTTTCGCACGCCAAAGGGGAGAGAAAAGAGATCAGAGGGATCTCCTTTCACTCACCACTCGTCGGAGAAGACCCTAAACACCGCCTGAGCAAAGCCCAGGAGACATGCAACCGAGAATCGCTGCGTGTAGAACTTGCCGAGAGCCACCTTGAGAAAACCTAACTCAGCCCTAGCCACCGTCCTCGAGTAAGCCTGTGTGGAGCTAGATCGTTGGGGAGATGGAATCGCCTGGTTATATGGCAGGAAGGAGAGAAGAGCCGACACCTTATCTAATGTATAAGGATTCACCGTAGATCTAGCGCACACAACCGTCTCCTAAACTCGTCAAATCACCGGAGAGGAGGTGCCCAATCGACACAGGGGACAAGGGGGCCCTCTCACAGACACAACAAGGAGCACGAGTTGCTAGAGAAGCAAAACGCGAAGCAGATCTGAGATTTTCGATGATATTTGGCTGGGAGAGAAATCGCAGAGCTACACGCGCTTGACATTCTCGTTTTCCGATATATAAGATAATAATTTTTCGCTAGGATCGTCCTATAATATTATCCACTATATAAGATAATATTTAATGCCTTCATTCACAAGTTTCATAGCATGCCTCTTACGTGTTCCTTTGGGCCAAATTGTTTAGAAAAATGTTTTTGTAAAAACATAGAAATCATAGGGCGATCCTAGAATTACCATAATTTAATGTTTATTCTTCTAATAATATTATGACTAGAAGACTAATTTACTTTTAAGGAATTAAAATTTGTTAATAAACAAATTTTACAAATTTTGAAATCAATAATCATATTATTATTTTTTTCCCAGAAAAATTTTGGCTGGTGTAAATTTTGAATCCATGACTGGATAATTACAAATTATAAATTTAAAAAACTATAAAATTTAAGGAAATAATTTTAAATTCATGAATAAATAATATTTTTTAAGAAAAATCTATGGATTTAATTTGATAATAAAATCTATGGATCACTTCGAAAACAATTCTTATTTCAATGGTATATTTGGAATCATTTAAAAATTGTTATTTTCTTAGAAAATAGATATTTCAAAAAAAATGTTCTATAAAAATAAGTTAATATTGAATAATAAATATTAAAAAATTTGACCAACGATATTTTTATCTACTACTTTTACAATGGACTGTTCGCATTCTTCAATTTAAAATTATAAAATTACGAAGATGCCCCTCTATGATACTATGTAACCGAGTAATTCATTGGATGACATAGCAAAAGTGGGAGAGAAATGTGTGATTCAATTGAGCCCACTAAAGGCCCATTAACTATGACGTAAACCTAAAACAAAAACATGTGTTTATATATACATAAGTGTAAGCATCTCCTTCCTCATCTCGGCGTTTTCAACATTTTCACGTCTCAAGCTGGGAAACCAACGAATCTGTAGCAGCAAATCTTGACCTCAGCCACCACCATCACCACATGTTGAGATCGAAATTGTTGCGTTGTGGTTGTTGTGTTGATCGATTCTAAGTTAAGGAAGCGTTTGATCATCACCGATCTTCACTGTTCATCACCGGCTAGTTAGGTAAGGAAGCCTAACCTTTGTTTGTTCTCATTACATGCTAATCCTTGTTGTGGTATGAGTATTTGTGACTTGCATATCAGCTTCTATGATTTTTAGTGATTGAGAAGAAGGGTGGGAACAGTTTCAAGTAGTGGATTTGGTGAGACGTTTTCTATCATATCTGATCGGTGATGATCAGAATAGATCTTGTTACCAAGATTCCATATCAGTTTACGGTCGTTAATCCGAGGTAAAATCCATCCAAAAATTGAGTTGAAAGTTGGTCGAAAATCACTGTTTTTCATAACTCAGTTGGGATTTTTGGAGAGGAATTTCGACCATACCGGTGCAATTTAGCCTAGATCAATTGTGGTTCATGACAGAGGGAGTGTCGAGGAAGTCGCTTGAGCCGTCAAACTCACCAAAAAAGGTAAATTCTGGCGGTCAAGTCAATTTCATGTTGAGAAAGAATCATCAGTGTCTGTCAAAAACCAGAAACCTTAATATGTTCTTGTGCTACAAGTTTCATATATTAGCAAGCTGATTCCAACATTTTCTCTCCTAGTTCTTGTGTCTAACAAAATTCAGGTGAGGGTGTGATCTGTGGAGATGCGATTACATATTCTATACTTTACGCTTCATGATTCACTTGCATAGGATTAGATTTGCTTGCGAACTAGTGATAAATTGTTAACTAATACACCCTCTGTCCCATAATATTGAAGTTTTTACTTATATGTATCGTTATTAAGAATTGTTTTTTAAAATATTATTTAAAAATTAATTCAACCAATCATAAAAAAAGACGGCAGAATTTTAAGAGTCAAAATATATAAAAAAACAATAAAAATCTGTATTGAAATTGTAAAACATCTTATAAAATAGAACAGAAAAAACTCCCAAAACATCTAATATATGGGACAGAGCAAGTATTGATAATTGATGATTGTTTGAATGTTATAAGGTGATTGAAATAATATCATAAAGATGATAGGTTATGATATGATATGTTTATGTTGAAATGGATTACCATATTTGGCTCATGAATAGTGGAAATAGTTTGCATTGAGTTGATGGGTTCTTTGTAGCTCAATAATTGGTTGATGAGTTGAGTAGAATTAGATAGGTTCAAAGGTCATGAGAGATGATCGAACCTTGTTTTTGATGTGGAAATCTTGTTGGTAGCAAGGAAGAAATTATGAATGTTAAAGGTTTGCATAGATATGTAGACTATATGCTTGTTGTGTCTATTTTTATGTGATTGACGATTGTTGTTTAAAGTTAGATTTGTGTCATTGTCTTCTACATTGGGCGGAAATGATCCTCTCAGTGAGTAGTTCATTACTCAACCCTTCTCTTTCTTTTCCTAAGGGTGAGAATCTTGAGTAGCTATGTGATCAGTCTCGTTTATGGTGTATTTCAGGAACTTTGGTTTTATTTAATTTAATTTTTTAATTTCTTATCTTTTAAGACTCGAGTTTCTTTATGCTTATTAGATGGACTTAAGCTAGTTTATGAGATTGTTGAGACAAGTTAACTTTAAGGTTTTTAATAAAGAAAACTTTTCTTGGAAAATATGATATAATTAACATAGTTTTATGAAGAATTGAAATAGAAAAAACGCTTAGTAAAGCAAATAGCACATTGTCTCAAATGTTCAGGGAGACGGGTGTTATAAATTGGTATCAGAGCGGAGGTTAAAGCCAAGCCGGTTTTGACGCGGAAGGCTAAGTTTATGGAAATTTTGAATCAATTTTTTCAAGAAGTGTTTTATAAAAGAGTTTTTAGCATTCGAGAAAGGGAAACATGGACTTTTCAAAACAAAAAAAAACAACACTGAAGGAGCGAGATTTGTGTTTGGAGTTGTTTTGTAAAGTACAGTTTGTTTTTGTAGTGGTTCTCATGTTCAATCTTGTGTGAGCAGAGTATGCCACCAAAGAGAGGAGTAGGACAAGTTTCAAATTTTAGAGCGAACCAAGTAGAGGATGCACCAGCTGTCGGGCAAGGTCTGCCACCAACAGCAGAGATACATGCAGCAGCTCGTGTTGGGAGACAATGAAGCTCACGGTCAGGTTTAGGCTGGCAATTGGAGACATATATCGGAGAAAAATTTCAGGTCAACGAGGTTCCCAGTGGATTTAAAAGGGATCTTGAATTGCATTACTTGCGGTAAGATGCAGATAATTGGTGGAAGAATGTTGAGAGGAGCTTGCCTGTTGGATATGAACCTACGTGGGAAGATTTCTTAGAGGAGTTCAGTAATAAGTATTTCCCTCAGGATGCTATGGATAACCTAGAATGAGCGTTTTGTGGAGCTTTGTCAAGTCACCAGTACTGTTGATATATCATGGTTTTTACCCGTTTTTAGCCATGATATACGTCTTGTTTTTAGAGTCATTCTAGTGTTTTTGTAGTCTTTTTGAGTCTTTTCAGGTTTTGGCACGTTTGGAGCATAATTGGAGATATTGGAGCATTCTGGAGCTTTTTGGCATTCGTTGAATAACTTCCCACCGTTGGATTGAGCTCAAATTTGGACAGCAGACAGATCTTTGGATTAGCTTTCATTTGGAAGTGGTTTGAGGCCATTCTAACGGTGCGATCAAAAGTTATGCCAGTTTTCGTGAAGACAGTCCAGTCTGGCGAGCACAGAGTTCTGGTATCGACCGACACCAACCCGGTATCGATCGACACCGACTGCAGAAAAGGAAAACACGTGATTTTACAAGTCTGAAGAGTCTGCAACTTGGCCCAGAATATTCTATTAATTACAATTAAGCCTAGAACGTGTTTTAGCATTATATTTAGGGTTTTTAGCCACTTTGAGAGGGAGACTTGATTTTATTCTGAATACTTTGAGAGAGATTGGTTCCGGGTTTTTGTGGGAGACAATTATGAACCCTTGTTTACTCTTGATTTATTCTATGCAATTCTATTCAATTATGATTTATGTTTCATTGATCATGTCTGAGTAGATCTCTCTTAGGTTTAGGGTTTTCTCATAAAGGATTTCATGGCTTGTTAGATAAGTTTATCTATTAGGATTCATAATCTGAATTAGTTCTTCACCATAGGTTGTTCTCAAAGCTATTTCTAGGTTGACGAATCTGGAATTTAGATCTTAGGTTGATCAATTAGACACGAGAGTGTGATTGGAAACCGGAAAACCCTAGGGTGAGCAAAATAACTATCCGCAAAGAAATTTAGGATTCAAGGATTTAGGTTTAGATAATTCTCACAACGTCACAACGACAGTTGGTTAATTATAGCTTAGTGTTTTGAGTTCAAGAACCGTGCTAAATCTGAATCCTGATTGATTGATTTGCCTGCATTCCTTGATTTCCTGAGAAATACCCTGAGCCTATTTTCCCTCCATTGATTTTACAACTGCTTTTAATCGTTTGCTGTTTTCAATTACATTGATTTTGCTTAGCTTAATTCATATTCTATAATCTATTGAGTGATTTCTTGAGTCTTTGTGGTTCGACCCCTATATACTGCAGCTACTGCTTTATTACTTTTAGGGTATTATATTTGAGCATATCACTTAGATTGTTAGATTATGATTATTTATTCCTTTATTTGTTTTGTGATTGTGTGAATTAGAATAGAATATGATAAAAGCAACAAAGTGTACAATTCAAATTTAATTCAGATTGTTGTTAATTGTTAATTTCAATTCGTAAGCTTTTTGTCACCTGAAATAACTTTGAATGTATATTTACATGTTTCATGTTTGATTTGAATTTGTGTTTAATTCATCTCTTTTTCCGTGTAATAATAGAAAACTGCCATGTCACAAAAGAGATTAAATGGTTGGTTTTGTTATTCATTGATACAATTATGGTTGAAAAACTCGACTAGGTGAGTTTGATGAATGATTTTTCAAGCAAAAGTGTAAATTGAACAATATTTAAAGAATATAATGTTATTTTTACTATTGTTTTTCTTACAAACTGTTTATGGAATTTAAAATTGTTTTTTGACTCTTTTATTTATATTACTAATATTTATGATTTTGTAAAAAAAAAATATAAAGGGCATGATTTTTTAATTTGCATAGAGTATTTGAAAATGTTGGATGGGCACGGATGGCAACCCTACAAGGCATTTGGATATATCGATAAATTTCATAATCCCAGAGCATTCACACACATATATAGATATACAAGAACTTCATTATTAGAATACTAGAATATTGACCCGCGCACGCGAGAAATTTTAATTTAAAACTTTTATCAATATAAAATTTTGAGCATAAATGTAATTATTCAAATTTTAAAATATTTTATTTTATTCACGTGCATTATCTTCCCAAAGTGTAGTAAAATATTTCAAACACGTTTCATTCCAATTTTCATTACAATTTCACTACAACTATATTTGGGTTGAATCTTGAGTTACTGGAGTTAAAATTCCCGAAATGCCCGCCTTTTTTTTCTTTGCATCACGCGACAGTGGATGTCGTCCTTTAATTTTTCTCCTACCCCTTTATCGCCTTTTACATCTTTCATAGCTCCTTTCTTGCTCTGTTACATTTCGGAATCAACCACCATGGCAGTGTTTTCGAGTACCTTGCCCTCTGTTGTCCTCTTTCTCAATGATTTTCTTCTTCCTCAGAAACTTAGGACGGCAAATTTTGATGCAGAGCCAATTGGCTTTGTGCTGTTTTGTATAACAGATTTCCTTGTTGGATTTCTTCTTACTTTAGATGGTGAAACCTTTGACCACTGCTATGTTTCATCTACATTTGTCTCCACCATACTATCTTGAATTTTTACTTTTATCAGATTTGTTTCAATCTGCTCCACAACCTGCCCTGTTTTTAACTCTTTCCAAATAGCATTCTCAAATATTTTTTATTACACAGTTTCATTATTCGATTATATTATTTTATTTTTATTTGTGATGTTTAGGATAGTTTTTTTTTTGTTTTATTTCACATCAGCTTCATTTTTTTCAATCTTTGTTAAGTTCTTAAAAAATGATTAATATTTAGTTCTTTCTTTTTAGGCATTCTTTTGTTTTCAAAGAATCACCATTTTGAATTTAGAAAATATTAAATAATATAAACATTTTTCTTGATTAAATTATTTTATTTTTCTTTAGTTACAAATAATAATATGTATTGAACTCTTGATACTTTAACATTAACAAATATATTTTCAGAATCTAAATGTGTATTTTTCTTAAGAACTGAATTAGTTTTTGTTTCAAGTAAAATCTTTTAGATTTCGTCCTCATAATTTTTCTAAAAAAAACTCTAATTTTCTTTATTCTTAAAAACGATTATTGTAACATTAGATATATGTATACCAAATATATTGGATTTAAAAAAAAAATATTTGGGGGGGATGGGGGGGGGGG
>SMJT01000061.1:505570-528494 GCA_004349715.1 Crucihimalaya himalaica | reverse complement strand
ACCTGAGAACGCAGGAACACGATCGCGCTGTGGCTGTACAGGCTTGTTGTACTTCCCCAAAAAAACCAAATTTCGTTCCCCCCTAGCACGATTAACGCACAGCGTTCCCTCATTCACAACAGCTGGAGGGACAATGGATGTTTCCATCTCATCAAGTCTTTGTCCTCTCTCTATTGTACAAACGACCCTCTTAGGCCTTTGTAAGGCACCAAGCCTGCATCACGAACTAGAACCAATGGGTTGTTCAATCTCTGCTGGCTTTCCTTTGCTTCCTGAAACACAAGAGTCAAAATCCTGTGTAACAAAAATAAAAAAATTACGATGAGTATCGACCGATACCAGTTGGTATTCGATCGATACCATGACCAACTTAGTCGAAACTCTAATCTAAAATCTAATGGCGAATTATTGAAAAGTCCCCACGGCAACGGCGCCAAAATGTTGATATGGCTCAAATATAATACCCTAAAGTACTAAAGCAGTAGCTGCAGTATATAGGGGTTCGAACAAAAGACTCAAAGAAATCACTCAATAGATTATAGAATATGAATTTAAGCCTAAGCAAAATCAATGTAAATGAAAACAACAAAACGATTAAAAGCAGTTTGAAAAATAAATGGAGGGAAAAATAGGGCTCAGGGTATTTCTGCAGAAAAATCAAGGAATGAAAGGGCAAATCAATCAATAGCACCCAGTTAACCGCATTCTATCCAGCGGTTCTTGAATCAGAAACACTAAGCTATAATTAACCCAAACTGTCGTTGCGAGAATTAATAAATCTAAATCCTTGAATGCCGCAATTTCTTTGCAAAATTCTAAAGACCTAAACAGCTTTAAAGTTCAGGTTGGATATGTTCACAAAACAACTAAACCAATTTCTTTGCGGATAGTTTATTTTTGCTCACCCTAGTGGTAGTTTTTGGGTTCCAAATAACACTCTCGGTCGTCTAATTGAATCAACCTAAGTCTAAATTCCAGATTCGTCAAGCCTGAACTAGCTTTGAGAACAACCTATGGTGAAAAATATTCAGATAATGAATCCTAATAGATCAAACTTATCTAAACAAGCATGAATTCCTTTATGAGAAAATCTATAACCTAAGAGAGATCTACCTCAGACATGAATCAATGAAACATAATATCATAATTGAATAAGATTGCATAGAATAAATCAAGAGTTATCAAGGGTTTATAATTGTCTCATCCACAAAACACCCAGAACCAAATCTCTCTCAAAGTATTCAGAATAAACATTCAAGTCCTCCCCTCTCAAAGTGGCTAAGAAACGACCTAAATATAAGTGCTAAAACATCGTTCTAGGCTTAATTGTAATTAATAGAATATTCTGGGCCAAGTTGCAGACTCTTCAGACTTGTAAAAATCACGTGTTTTCCTTTTCTGGAGTCGGTGTCGATCGATACGCCGGGTTGGTGCGGTCGATACCAAGAACTCTGTGCTCGCGCAGACCTGGACTGTCTCACAAAAACTGGCAATAACTTTTGATCGCACGTAGAATGCCCTCAAACCACTTCCAAATGAAAGCTAATCCAAAGATGCTGTCTTCTGTCCAAATTTGAGCTCAATCCAACGTGGAAAGTTATTCAAACGAATGCCAAAGAAGCTCCCAGAATGTCCAAATATCTCCAATTATGGCTCCAAACGGTGCCAAAACCTGAAAGACTCAATAAAGACTACAAAAACATAAAGTGACTCTAAAAATAAGACGTATATCATGGCTTAAAAACGGTAAAAACCTGATATATCAAACTCCCCCAGACTTAGCTCTTGCTTGCCTGCAGCAACAAAGCTAAACTAGAAAGAGGTGTTGAAAACTCGAAAGACTTACGCTGTTTCTTGAACATGCGCAATGCCCTTTTCTTAGCTTTCAAGATATCTACACTCAATCAGTTGGCAGGATCTAACAACCATAGTACTTTTCCGTAGACATTCGCAAGCTTCCGATTCCACACATTATCTCACAGCATCAACAATACTAAATCCTTCATTGCCGTTTCATCACTGTTGCTGATGTTGCAGGTCCCGGGGCCGCGGGGCTCGGTTCCTTTTTTGGAATAAAATTTTTTAACTTTGTTTAAAATTTGACCATTTAGGATAACGTTTTTGCATTAAAAAGCAGATTATTGATTGCTTTGTTACCTGAGCCTTAAACGCGTCCCGCGGAGGATTCTCTCTGGGTCGTCTGCGCCTCTTCAATGCCTCCACGATCTGCGCCACGTTGCGAATCATTCAAACTTCTCCGCGTTTTAAAAAACAACCAAAAGAGACGCCTCTTCATTTTTTTTATCTCGCCTCATCGTGTTCCTGACGAATAAATGCACAAAAAGTTCTCCTCCCAATTTTTCTTTTCTTCCTGAAAAACAGTAAGTCTCAGAGTATATCGTAAGATACACAGTTCGTAGATTCTGTTTTTTTCGAGTGTTGCGAAACGAGTCTCACCGTAGTTTGTATCCTGGGATTCATCATCTCCATAAACGCTACCACACTGCGGGAGATTGTTTGAATAAGGAAAAAGATCAGATCTTGCCTCTACGGGTTTTTTCCACTTAATTCGGTTTTTTATTCGTTGTTTTGTTCTCTAGATTTCGTTGGTCTAACAAATAGCCTTGCTTCGACTACTTAACCATGCTAGTGCATTCCTCAGATAGAGCAATCAATTACAGATATTAGCCCTTAATCGATCTCAAATGAATCTTGTAAATCATCTCTGCTGCTCCATACTCCCTCACAATTGAAACCTCCTTAGACGATTAAACATCATGTCATAGGCTCTCTACAGTTGATATGCTCTAATTACTACCCTAAAGTAATAAAGCAGTAGCTGCAGTATATAGGGGTCGAACCACAAAGATCAAGAAATCAACTCAATAAGATTTATAGAATATGAATTAAGCTAAGCAAAATCAATGTAATTGAAAACAGCAAAACGATTAAAAGCAGTTGTAAAATCAATGGAGGAAAATAGGCTCGGGTATTTCTCAGGAAAATCAAGGAATGCCAGGCAAATCAATTAATCTAGGATTCAGTTTTAGCACGGGTTCTTGAAACTCAAAAACACAAGCGTATAATTACTCAACTGTCTGTGTGACGTGAAGAATTATCTAAACCTAAATCCTTGAATCCTAAATTTCTTTTGCGGATAGTTTTTTGCTCACCCTATTTGGGTTTTTCCGGTTTCCAATCACACTCTCGTGTCTAATATGATCAACCTAAGATCTAAATTCCAGATTCGTCAACCTAAGAAATAGCTTTGAGAACACCTATGGTGAAGAACTAATTCAGATTATGAAATCCTAATAGATAAACTTATCTAACAAGCGCAATGAAAATCCTTTAATGAGAAAAACCTAAAACCTAAGAGAGATCTACTCAGACATGATCCAATGAAACATAAATGCAATAATTGAATAGAATTTGCATAGAATAAATCAAGAGTAAACAAGGGTTCATAATTGTTCGCCACAAAAACCCGGAACCAATCTCTCTCAAAAAGTATTCAGAATAAAATCAAGTCTCCCTCTCAAAGGGCTAAAAACCTAAATATAATGCTAAAACACGTTCTAGGCTTAATTGTAATTATATAGAATAATTTCTGGGCGCAAGTTGCAGACTCTTCAGACTTGAAATCACGTGTTTCCTTTTCTGGCAGTCGGTGTCGATCGATACCGGTTGGTGTCGGTCCATTACCCAAGAACTCTGTGCTCCGCCAGACTGGACTGTCTTCACGAAAACTGGCATAAACTTTTTGATGCACCTCCGTTAGAATGGCCTCAAACCACTTCCAAATGAAAGCTAAATCCAAAGATCTGTCTGCTGTCCCAAATTTGAGCTCAATCCAACGGTGGGAAGTTATTCAACAGAAGGTGCCAAAAAGCTCCAGAATGCTCCAATATCTCCAAATTATGCCTCCAAACGGTGCCAAAAACCTGAAAAAAGGACTCAAAAAGACTAACAAAAACACTAAGAATGCTCTAAAAACAAGGACGTAATATCATTTGGCAAAAACGGGGTAAAAATCCATGATAGTATCAACAGTAGCTGGTGACTTGACAAAGCTTCCACAAAAACGCTCATTGCTAGTTATCCATAGCATCCTGAGGGAAATACTTATACTTGAAGCTCCTCTAAGAATCTTCCCACGTAGGGTTCATATCCAACAGGCAAGCTCCCTCTGCACTTCTTCCCCAAATTATCTGCATCTTACTGCAAGTAATGCAATTCAAAGATCCCTTTTAAATCCCACTGGGGAACCTCGTTGACACTGAAATCTTTTTTCTCCGCCGATATAAATGTCTCCAATTGCCAGCTAAACCTGACCGTGAGCTCCATTGTCCTCCCAACACGAGCTGCTGCATGTACATCTGATGTTGGTGGGCAGACCTTGCACCGGAATGCTGGTGCATTCCTCGTATCTTGGTTCCGCTCTAATAAATTTGGAAACTTGTCCTTACTTCCTCCTCTTTGGGTGGCATACTCTGCTCACACAAGATTGAACATGAGAACCAGCTACAAAAACAAACTGTACTTCAATACAACATCCAAACAACAAATCTCGCTCCTTCAGTGTTGTTTTTTTTTTGTTTTGAAAAGTCATGTTTCCCTTTCTCGAATGCTAAAAATCTTTTATAAAACACTTCTTGAAAAAATTGATTCAAAACTTTCCATAAGAACTTAGCGCTTAGCGCGTCAAAAAACCGGCTTGGCTTTTAGATCCTCCGCTTCTGATACCCAATTTATAACAACATCGTCTCCCTGAACCAGTGTGAGACAATGTGCTATTTGCCTTTAGCTAAGCGTTTTTCTATTCAATTCTTTCATAAAATACTATGTTAATTTACTATCATTTTTCCAAGAAAAGTTTCTTGTATTAAAAAACCTTAAGTTTAACTTGTTCTCAACAATCTCTAAACTAGCTTAGGTCCATCTAATAAGCATATAAAGAAAACTCGGTCTTAAAAGATAAGAAAATTAAACTTAAAATTAATAAACCAAAGTTCCTGAAATACGACCATAAACGAGAACTGAATCACTAAGCTAACTCAAGATTCTTTCTCACCTTACGGAGAAAGAAAGAGAAGGTTGAGTAATGAAGCTACTGCACTGCACGAGATCATTTCCGCCCAATGTAGAAGACAATGACACATATAATTAACTTTAAACAACATCCGTCATTCACATAAAAATAGAGCACAACAAGATAATACGTCTACATATCTATGCAAACCTTTAACAATTCAATATTTCTTCCTTGCTACCAACAAGATTTCCACATCAAAAAACAAGGTTCGATAATCGCTCTCCTAGACATTTGAAGCCTATCTAATTCTACTCCAACTCATCAACCAATTATTGAGCTACAAAGAAGCCATCAACTCATGCAAACTATTTCCACTATTCATGAGCCAAATATGGTAATCCATTTCAACATAAGAACATATCATATCATAACTATCTGTTTATGATATTATTTCAATACCTTATAACATTCAAACAATCATCAATTATCAATACTTGGCTCTGTCCCATATATTAGATGTTTGGGAGTTTTTTCTTGTTTCTATTTTATAAGAATGTTTTACAATTTCAATACAGATATTTTATTGTTTTTTTTTATATATTTTTGAACTCTTAAATTCTGCCGTCTTTTTTTTAATGATTGTTGATTAGATTTTTTAAAATAATATTTTAAAAAACAATTCTTAATACGATAGCATATACAGTAAAAACTTCAATAGTTATGGGACAGAGGGTGTATTAGTTAACATTTATCACTAGTGTCTTTCGCTAAGCAAATATCTAAATCCTAATGCAAGTGGAATCATGAGCGTAAGTATAGAAATGTAATCGCATCTCCACAGATCACACCCTCACCATCCGCTGAATTTTGTTAGACACAAGAACTAGGAGAAAATGTTTGGAATCAGCTTGCTAATATATGAAACTTGTAGGGCACAAGAACATATTAAGGTTTCTGGTTTTTGACGAGACACTGAGTATTCTTTCTCACATGAAATTGACTTGAACCGCCAGCTTAATTTACCTTTTTTGGTGAGTTGACGGCTCAAAGCGTGACTTCCTCAGACACTTCCCTCTGTCATGAACCACAATTGATCTAGGGCTAAATTGCAACCCGGTAATGGTCGACATTCTCTCTCCAAAAATCCCAACTGGAGTTAAGTGAAAAACAGTGAATTTTTCGACCGGAACTTTCACTCAATTTTTGGATGGATTTTAGCGTCGGATTAACGACCGTAAACTGATATGGAAATCTTGGTAACAAAGATTATTAATGATCATCACCGAGTCAGTATATTAGAAAACGTCTCACCAAATGCCACTACTTGAAACTGTTCCAACCCTTCTTCTCAATCATAAATCATAGAAGCTGAATATGCAAGTCTACAAATACTCATAACCACAACATAGGATTAGCATGTAATGAGAACAACAAAGGTTTAGGCCTTCCTTACCTAACTAGCGCGTGATTGAACAGTGAGATCGGTGATGATAAACGCTTCCTTAACTTAGAATGCGATCAACACAACAACCCACAACGCAACAATTTGCATCTCAACATGTGGTGAATGGTGGTGCTGAGGTCAAAGATTTGCTGCTACAGATTCGTTGGTTTCCCAGCTTGAGACGTGAAAAATGTTGAAAACGCCGAGAATGAGGAAGGAGATGCTTACACTTATGTATATATAAACACATGTTTTGTTTTTAGGTTTACGTCATAGTTAATGGGCCTTTAGTGGGCTCAATTGAATGCAAACAACATTTCTCTCCCAATTTTGCTATGTCATCCAATGAAATTACTCGGTTACATAGTATCATAGAGGGGCATCTTCGTAATTTTATAATTTTTAAATTGAAGAATCGAACAGTCCATTGTAAGAAGTAGTAGATAAAAATATCGTTGGTCAATTTTTATATTTATTATTCAATATTAACTTATTTATAGAAACATTTTTTTTGTAAAATTATCTATTTTCTAAGAAAAACATTTTTTAAATGATTCGCCAAATATACCATTAGAAATAAGAATTGTTTTCGAAGTGATCCATAGATTTTTATTATCAAAATTAAATCCATAGATTTTTCTTAAAAAAATATTATTTATTCATGAATTTAAAATTCAATTTCCTTAAAATTTATAAATATGTTTTTAAATTTATAATTTGTAATTTATCCAGTCATGGATTCAAAAATTTACAGCCAAGCCAAAAAATTTTTTCTGGGAAAAAAATAATAATAGTATTGATGTTGATTTCAAAATTTGTAAATTTGTGTATTAATCAAATTAATTTTGTCCTTAAAAGTAGAATTGTCTTCTAGTAGCATTATATTATTGATAGGAATACATGTAAATTATTGGTGAGTTCTAGGGGTAATCGGCTCGCTTCGTGGTCCTTAGGTTGTGATTTCTATTGGTTTTTTACTCAGAAGAGTACATTTTTCTAGAACAAGTTTGGCCCAAAGGAACATACATCTGTGGTTAAGAGGCATGCTCGATATGAAAACTTGTGAATGGAAGGCATTAATATTATCTTTATATAAGTGGATAATATTATACGGACGATCCTAGCGAAAATATTTATTATCTATATATCGGAAACGAGACTGTCAAGCGCGTGTGCTCTGCGGATTTTCTCTCCCAGCGCAAATTATCATCGAAAAATCTCAGATCTGCTTCGCGTTTTGGCTTCTCTAGCAACTGCGTGCTCCCTTGTTGTGTCTGGTGGAGAGGGCCCCATTGTCCCCTGTGTTCGGATTGGGCACCTTCCGTCTCCGGTGATTTGACGAGTTTAGGAGACGGTTGTGGTGCGCTAGATCTAGGTGAATCCCTTATACATTAGATAAGGGTCGGCTCTTTTCTCCTCCTTCCCTGCCAATATAACGCAGCGGATTCCATCTCTCCCAAGATCTAGCTTCCACACAGTGGCTTACTCGAGGACGGTGGCTAGGGCTGAGTTAGGTTTTTCTCAACAAGGTGGCTCTGGCAGAGTTTCCTAACACGCAGCGATTCCTCGTTGCAATTGTCTCTGGCTTTGATCAGCGCGGTGTTTAGGGTCTTCTCGCGACGAGTTGGTGAGTGAAAGGAGATGCCCTACTGATCTCTTTTCTCTCCCCTTGGCGGTGCGAAAGATTCTCTTCAAAGGTTTCCTAGGTGCTTTTTTCATTGTGTCAAGGGTTTGGTAAGCTTGCTTCCCTTTCCTTTGTGTTTTTATATTGTTCTATCGGGATATTGTCCTCTTGCTCCCGCCCTGTTGAGGCACCTTTTGGCTCCCTGTTTCATTGGCCTCTTTTTCTGCGAGTTGTGATGATACTTTTTCGCTTGTGGCGTTTTTGGTTAGGTGGTTTTGTACACCCGTTATTAGTGGAATATGGTATGAACGGTAACGTATGTTAAAGGAAAAAAAAAAAAAAAAGTCAGACATGGAGCGACGATGACGAACGGAGGACGAACGGACGGAGGAAAAAGGATGTACCGAACGGTTACGGATGGATAGTACGGACGACGTGTACGGAATGGTCGTTGGAAGGTCACAGTACGGTTTGAGTGGTACGATCAGACCAGGAACGAATGGTGGTACAACCGTACGGACATGGTAACGACGCGTAGCGGACACGGTACGTTAGCGTACAAGAATGGTACGACGCCGTACGGACAGAAATGTTTGGGGTTTAATGGCGGCTTGTAGGAAAGACCGCTCGACCATTTTGGGGACGCTTATGCAAGTACGACTGTTCAGCGTGACTGCTATGGCATAGAAAAGGTTTATTATGTCCGATAAAGATGTTCCATTGGTTGAAATAATTAAGCACATTGAGAATAAATGACAAATGGCTATTGTGTACTTGGAGAGCAAGCAAAGAGCTTCTAGAAGGTGGGGTTATGTGTCCATGTAGACTTTGGTGACGCGGAAGGCTCATGAAAGTGTTGGCCACATGTAGAGGATAAGTGTTTAAAAACAAGCAGCTACACTTGTTCAAAACCATGCACGCATCCTTTGCCTAATTAAATACAAGTGGTGGTGAGCTCATCCTCACCATTCCAAAAATTGTGAAGGATTTTAGAGAGAAAGGGAGAGCTAGAAAGAGAGAAGCTTCCGGCCTGATTACCGAGAAAAGAGGAGTTCGCACGCGGAAGGAGTTTTTGGGTGAGAGGTGGTGCCGTGAGGAGATTGACGGAATTCTGAGTGCCGAGAGCCTAGCCTTGCCACCGTGGTCGTCAAGCACTGTGCGTGAGTTTCGCGTGGCGTGGTAGTGGCACACGGGGTAGTTTAGATTTAATTTTGCGTAAATTAATTTAGTTAATTAGCATTTAATTTAGTTTTAGCATTTATTATTTGTGTGTGATTGTGTGATGTTTAGTTAGTAGCATTAGATAATAGATTAATTTATGGAATTAATCTAAATGCTAGGTATAGGAGTAGTTACTCGCTTGAGGTTCTAAAGGGTAAGAACTTAGAGTAAATATACCATTATGTAGATTAAGAATTGTTTTGCATGTGTGTGATTGCATAGGTAGTCTAACGATTGATTGATTATGCATTGTGTGTGATTGCTTAGGTGTTAGATATTGAATTTGTGCATAGGTGCTGTATATGACTGTTGGTTTGCATGTGTGTGTATTGCTTTATTGTGTGTTTAAATTCTATGTTGTTAGATTTAGATTGCTGAGTGTAGATCTAGTAAGTAGATCTAGTAGTTTATGATTGGTGTTACTCAGGTTATTGTAGTAACTATATTGTTTAAAGGTGTGGAACCTCGTATGTGAACCGTGTGTGTAGTTTGTGTCCCGACCGTTTGAGAGACCGGATCGGGAGTGAGCGTCACGAACTCCTCGGTATGAAAGACCGTGTGGTAAATGACCTGGGAACTGTGGGTTGGATGATGCAGTCCCGGTTGTGTGCCCGAACTAGCGAGAGAGGAAGCAGTGTGGAAGGTGACTCTCCGAAGGTATCTCAGAACGTACCGTTGCTTAGAGGATTAAGTTTGGGCGCTTAAACTGACTCTGAAAAAGGAAGACTGTCATAAGTAACAGTATAACATGCGCTTGACTTTATGTCTTTGGAAAGGGGCTGAGACCCTTAGGTCGAGTAAACCAGTGTACATCACGGCTTTGGGATCCAAATGCATTAAGCGGAAACGCGTTGAGACTATTCCTGGGGGAACGCGTTGAGAGCTAGTACCGATAGCGAATAGATGAGAATGAAAAGTAGTGATGAAGGGGAGACGTCCTCTTAGGCTTATTGCAAGGCTAGTGTGGTAGAATTTTTTTGCACCACTATAGTGTGTGGAATATTGTAATTGATTGCTTGATTGTTTGAGTGTTTGTTATTGCTTGATTGTTTGATTGTTTTTGATTGCTTGATTGTTTGATTGTTTTGAGTGGTTTGATGCTTGATTGTTTGATTGCTTGATTGATTGTTGTTGTTGATTGTTTGGGGGTTGGGGTTTTGGGGTTTTATTTATAGTGCTTAGCGGTAGAGTAGTTCCGGCCATCACTGAGTATCATTAGGATATTCATGGATTCCACTTTTTGTTGCAGGTAAACCAGTAGAGGGTTTGTTTAGAGGGGTTTGGACATTAGAAAAGCTGGTGTAGTTTTGCCGTTAGCGTATTGTACAAGTAATGATCTATCCTTTTGTATGTATAGAGGATAGTAAAATGTTTTGGTAGTTGTAGATGTTTTGGCAGTAGGTCCACGAGTACTCGATAAAAAAACGTTTAAAACGCCTGTGTAAAAACTCTGATGGTTTTTGTATAATTAAGTAAATAAGTGGATATCTTTAGGTATACATGGTGTTTGGAATGATGAATAAGTGCTTTTGTCCGACGCCAACACAACTTCCCTTTCTTGTAAAGGTGTTGGCAGCGCTAATATCGGGTTCAGAAGGGACTATTGCAGAGAGATGGTTTGGTTAGTGATTGCTAGCTTTGTGATAGGACCTATGCCGGATCATTCGAAGTGTACGTCAACGTTGTTGATCCTGTGCTCATAATATGTATATTATAGGTTTGGGATGTTAACAAGTAGTAGTTTATGGTGGTTAATCAGAGCCATGGTCCTCTATGGCGTGCTCCTGGCATTCCTCAGCCGCTTTTCAAGATGTTTATCGATATATCATGTCAAATACGGCTACTTAGGAAACTAGCTATGTCAAACTAGGTAGAAGTGAAATTAGAAAATTAAGATTAAGAAAATTAGGATGAAGAAATACCCTTAGGATTTAGAATAGGTGGGAGAACTTAGGATTAAACGCCATATAGTTGTTTGCCAGATGTTCCTCGTCAGACTCTGTGGTCGGAAGAAAATGAATGGAAAAGCACCGGGCATGAGAAATTGGCTGATGATAAATGCATGTAGTACTGAGTCATCGGTGAGATGAATCTAGGAATCATTGGGTAATAATGTAGAGATGGTGGAAGAAACCAATCGAGAAGGGAGTAATCAAGGTGAACGAACTGGGAAGGAGCCCAGGGAAATTCTGCCATTAGAATCACCGAGGGTTGATTTGAATCGTACTAAGTCGTGTCAGTTTCCTGAGGTACCGAAAACTGAATAGCCACGCATCATCCAAGTGAGGGATTGAGTCTTGGGACCCAAGTGTTACGGAGTATCAGAGACCCAGTCGAGAAATATTCGTTAGAGACCCAGAAGAAACCAACAGAACCAAGCTGTGGGAACATGGACCAATGGTAAAACATGTGTGGTGATGCTTATCTGATGCGCAAAGAAGGAGCGATGTTTTGAAAGAGGAAGGAATCGGCACAGTCGGATCGGATTGCATCAGACTATCTCAAATTGTAACGAATGATGAGAATTTGCTTGGAACGGAAACATTTGAAGGTGGAGTAAGGAGCATTTAAAGCTGATTCGTGGCTGCCGAAAACTTAGAGAAAGAAAATTCGGCGGCTACGAGAATGCCCAAAAGAATTCAATAAAGGATGTGTCGGTTTACTTATCTCACGGACGGATGCGGCAAGTTGGTGGTTAAGTGGTGAAAGGCAGTACCGAAGAAGGAAGCCATAATAGGAATGAAATTCAGGCAAGAGTTTGAAGAATGAGTAACTTTCCTCCAGATAGTTCAAAGGACAGACTCGGAATCTGTTTATGATCTTGAGGCCAAGGTGATAAATCAGTCGAGAGTACGAGCAGAATTATATGGCGACTCCCGAGATTTGTGTATTATGGTCGAGGAGATGAAGGCAGCGGTAATTCAACGATTTCTAAGCAAAGACTACGAGCTGAAAAATTAAGAGATAAAACTTCAAGGCGGTAAACCTATTCGTATCTGAACGAGTATTGAGAAGAGCTGCCAAATATTGAAGAATCGGTGAATGAAAGGGAAGCGCAAAATTGTAAAGTCAGTTGGTAGGAATCTCGTCAAGGAACCAAGGATCTTAACAAGGGTAAAGGAAAGATAGGTAATGATGGTTTTGGTGTATGACAAGGAAAGAGAATAATCCGATAGCATTGCTACAATTACGAGCAATTAGGTCATATCTCTCGTGATTGTTGGCGTTAAGAATAAGGCGGATAGAGAGGAGGAGAATTTCCGAACATTACTTGTTTCACTCGATGGTGGGAAGTAATGGACATTATTCCCGACAATTGCCAACATACTCCTGAAGCAACGGTTAAGCCGGTGTATCCTAGCAAGAACGTCGACTTCCTCCGATAAGACCTGTCGACATAGCATCCAGCAAAGAAGCAAGGCAACTAGCGGGCGAGTATTGCGCGTTTAGGATTAGAGAAAGCCTGTCCAGGCCCACCAAAGGTCCCATTAACAGGTAAGTTATTTGGCGCTAACCTTTCTCTTGTTTGGATTGGAACGTGATTTTTGGTGTGTTGCTTGTTTGCAAAGTTTATGATTATTGCGTGCGTAGTTAAAATTGCTTGTTAGTAGTAATGTAAATGATTAATTGGTAGGGAACTTACATATTGGTGGTAACTCTACATATGTTTTGTTTGATTTGGAGCTACGCATAGTTCGTGAAGCCTGGAGTAGCTTGCAAAGTTATAAAGGGACTTTGCGTTGAAAGCAGGTTTAGATGTCAGTGTTGCCGCTGGAATTATCAGTCGTTTTTGAAAGGACTGAAAAACGCTGATGATAGGTGTAGCAGTGGTAGTGGAAGGCAAGGCTATTCCTCGACAATTTGGTTTGTGGTATCTTTGGAGAGATACGAGGCAATTTCTCGGCATGGATTGGTTGTCTGAGCTATGAGGCAAAGCTAGACTGCGGTAATGGCCAAGTGATCATTAAGGCAATTAGAGTGAGAGAAGAAGAGTCTATGGTGAGCATACTATTGGAATGCGTTCCTAGTATGAAAGCGGCAAATAGTATCGACAATAGAGAGTAGAAAAGGAATTGGAGAATGGTGAAGTGGGTATTTAGTCCTCTGACAGTGGTCGCGGAGGAGAAAAAGAAGAGGAATTAAAGATTGAGTGAGAAATTCCATCGTCCAAAACTCATAAGAAGTGTTTAAAGGCACTAGAGGGATTGCCTCCACGCCTGCGGAAGTAATCCATTCACGATGGGTAAATTTGGAAGACCAGGAGCAACGCCCAAATTGCGAAAGGCACCAATATCATAGGGCACAGCCGGAGCTAGCAGAGTTGAAGAAACAACTAGAGGATTTAATGGAGAAGGGTTTATACGATCAAGTTTTGTCGCGCATGGGGAGCTACCGAATTATTTCGTGAAGAAGGAAGGATTGGGAAGTATTGAAGGTTATGTATGATTACCTTGAGGAATCAATAACATTTGATCAAAAGGATAAGTATCCACTTCCAAGGATCGATGAAATTGTTGGAGCGCATTGCAGAGGAGGCAAGTTAGTTGTTCAAAGATTGATTTAGCGTCCGAGATACTCACCAAATCCCTATTTTGGAATCGGATATTACAAAGACGGCGTTTCGGACTTCAGCTAGTGCGGGCAGTACGAATTTTATGGTAAGTGCTATTTGGGGATAACCACGCACGCAGCGACATTCATAGAGATTGATGAATGAAATGTGTTTCAACGATTACCTAGAAAAGTTTGTCATAATCTTTATTGAATGACATCCTTAGTGTACTCGAGGAGCGAATAAAAGAAGAACATAGAGATCACTGTCAAGAGTGTTGTCAAGATTAAAAGATCAGAAGTTATTTGCGAAGTTGAAGCAAATGTTAGCTTTTGGAAAAGAGAGATTGGATTTCTGGGTCATGCGAGTATCGGAAGAAAAAGGAGTCTCACGCGGATCCAGAGAAGATTGCGGCAATACAAAGATTGGCCACGGTGATATGCTGCAAAATTAATAGCGCGCTAAGAAGTATCTAAGGCAGATCGCTACCAGTATTTAGGGGTCGAACCAGAAAGACTAAGAGAATCAGCACAATTAGATTTCAAGAATCAAATTAACGCTTAAGTAATAATAATTGAAAACATTATATATATAGGAGAAAAGGCAATCAATCAAAAGTAACTGTAAGATCAATGGAGAGGAAATAAGCCTAGGGTATTCTCTCAGGAAATCAAAGTGAATGCAGATAAATGCAATCAACAGGGTTCAGTGTTAAGCACTGTTCTCGAACTCAATATCACTAAGATATAAATTTACTAACTTCCGTTGCGAAAACTATCTAAGTCTAAATCATAGAATTCAAAATTCCCTTTGCAAATCCTAAAGATCTAAACCAAGCTTTAATGTCCAAGTTTGATATGTTCACAAAATAATTAAACCAAATTCTTTGCAGATAATTATTTTGCTACCCTACTTGGTTCTGTCAGTGGCTATGCAATCTCACTTCCGTGAATAATCAAACATTCTAAAATCTAGATTTCCAGATTCGTCAACCTAGAACTACGCTTTGAGGAAC
Source organism: Crucihimalaya himalaica (assembly GCA_004349715.1). Classification (NCBI taxonomy): domain Eukaryota; kingdom Viridiplantae; phylum Streptophyta; class Magnoliopsida; order Brassicales; family Brassicaceae; genus Crucihimalaya; species Crucihimalaya himalaica. Next base: position 513,603 of record SMJT01000061.1, on the reverse strand, counting down.
AACGCTATGGTGAAGAACTCATTGATTATACCCTAACAGATAACTTCTATCTAACAAGCCATGAAATATCCTTAATGAGACAACCCTAACCTAAAAGGGATCTACTCGACAATGCAGATGAATAGGCATAACAACTGATTGAAATAGATCATCAAAGTAAGAAATAACATAAGGGTTTCGAAGTTAGTCGCCCATCTTCTCTCCCAACAGAGTTTTCAGATTGTCTTCCCTAAAAAGCAAAAACTAGAATTAAAGTAAAATCAAGCATAAAAAAAGCGTAGCACTAAACAGTGGCTGAAAACCCTATTTATACAGTTCTAAAACTACGTTTCTGGGCTTCTTGTAAATAATAAAGTCTTCTGGGACCAAAAGCAGATTCTTCTAAGTCGTAGAAAGTCGCGTTTTCCTTTCCTGGCAGTCGGCTCTGATCGATACCAGCTGGTATCGTGTCGAGCTACCCAACCACGTGCGAGTCTCACATTTTCTGGTGTTTGCCAGACTGCACTGGCATAAACTTTTGATCGACCGTTGGAATTGCTTCATAACCAACTCTCGCAACATGAAAGCTAATCCGATTGATAATATCTTGTGTCCAAATCTGAGCTCATCCATGCGTGGGCAACGTCTTCGAACAAATGCCCTACAGCAGAGCTCGCAAGAATGCTCTAAAATACTTCCCAATTAAGCTCCAAACATGCTAAAACCTGAAAGACTTAAAAGACTCCAAAAAATGAAAGACTCGATAAAAAGGACTTATATCATCGGTCTTTAAATGGGTAATAAACCATGATATAATCAACTCCACCGCAGACTTAGCCTTTGCTTGCCCTCAGGCAAATCAGAAAACCAAACCAGGGAAAGAGGTTTGAAGAAACTGCGGAGACTCACCTGTTTCCTACGGAAACACTTGCAATGATCCGCTATCTTCCTAATATCTTCTCATTACTTTTGATTTAGTCTCAGCATCTAACCACCATGTACTATCTCGCGTCAGACCGTTCGCAGTTTATACCAGAACCTGCACACGATAGTACTCACAACTTTCATACATAAAATCTATCATCGCGCTGTTTCATCGCTGTAATCAAATAATCCAAGATTCCAGATATCTTTCCCAAAGCCATATCTATGACAAAAGAAATAACGACATTTTTCACTCTTTTTGGTATTTGGTTCTCTCCCCAGACTTATTTCTGATACATGTTCTTTTCTCTTTTTTTTCTCGTTTTTTAGCTCTGCATATACCATTAAGATCTGAGGACGCGGGTATTTGATTGTGTTTGGCCACCGAATCCGCCCAGGTTCTTTCCTCTCTGTGTATGAAAAGGTATATGGGCGAATAGTGGGTATAACGGGAAATTTTCCTAACCTTGCCTTTCCAGACCTTTTGTGTGATCATTCCCTTTCATAAGTAGAATAATGGGATCCTGGAAATTTTTCCTTTCCTAGCCCTCTACTGCAGTAAGAAATCATCTCAGTCTTTTATGCTCTTTTGGGTAATAGACTTATAACTAGGGAGAAGAAAATACCATCACTTTAAACACATGGGATTCCTTTTGGTCAAGATTATAAGTGAGGAATCAAATTCTAGAGACAACTAAACCAACCTCGAGTGAAGTGCAAAAATCATGCTCAGGGTTTTGATGAAATCCCACTTGGAAAACATGTGTGTTTTCTAGTCAACTGGGTCAAGGCTCCTTTGGATTTTCCATTAGTGCGATCTGAAAACTGGATTCTGTAACAATGACACTCAGGAAAAGTTAAAGTCAGCGGGCAGGTAAAGTTCAAAAAACAAGAATCAATAATCTCCAGGACAATTTTGGACTCAATAAAACAATTTTGAACAGCAAAAACACTGACTCCTAAGAAACAAACACGTTGTCAGCGAACTACGCTCCCCCAGACTTAAACAACACTGGTCGCCCGAGTGTTATCTAAGCTATGAGTCAGTAAAGAAAATAGAAGAACGAGAGGAATGAATAGGTGAAACACAAACGAGAGATAACATGTGCTGCAGGATAATGCGACCGGACGTACCATGTGCTGGTTTGTCAATGCGATACTATCGGATCATGAGTCGATGAATTCTCTTTTCCTCCTGGTGTCGGATGCGATTACAATGGGGTAATCCCGATCGAGTGCTGATCATGCATGAAACGTGAAAACAATGAAAAAGTTGAAAAACAACCGAAAAAGAAAAGTAATAGAAAATGTACAGTGGGCTTGCTCCCACTAAGCGCTTGGGTTTAAGGTCATTAAGGCTGAAAGGTGGCTGGGGCTCCAAATGTCGGGTGGTTTCCCGAGAGATGGTGAGTGTCTCTGTGACAAACGTCTCATCCAAGGCGGTGTGTAAGCTAATGAAAATGTGGTGTGGTCTACCAAGGAAATGAGGAATTAGTAAGCAGGGCGGGTTGAAAGATTGGGTGGGACAGGCTTCGTTTTCCTGCACATGTTGTCAAAAGTAGCAACAGCGCTCGAGCGAGAGTCCTCGCGGCTTGCTTAAGCTGAAGGAAGATGGAGGTATAATGTCGAAGGACATCCTGTGGATTGGAGTTTGAGATAGAAAATATGTACCTTTGCCTTCCTCCCGAGGTGTCTGGCGTGGGAGAGGTGGATGTCGTGGCTTGGATTCAGCTGGTGGTGAAACATAGTGCTTAACGCTGACTGGTCGTAGGGTCCCAAAACTTGAAAATCTCTCTGCTTGTTCTGTAGTGAAGCTTCTGAATCCTTTGCCTAATGTAAAGGCATCAACTTCTCACAGTAGGGGCTGGCCTTTATTGGAAACTCCTCCAGCGAACTCTAAGGATTGAAGAGACAGTCCTGCACTCCAATCACCAAGCGAATTCAGCTCGCTTAGATGCAACAACAAACTGCTCATATTGAGTATATGCAGGAGGTGCAAGGTGGCAGTGGTGTCGATCGAATACCCTCAGTGGTATCCGATCGATGCTCCTTGGCTCTGGTCGGTTTTTGGAGCAATATCCTAGCAGTACCATCTCATCTGAACCTCTGTAGGTTGGTCCCGATCATCCAAGGAGATCTCTACAGAATAGGTCTTGACCCTCTATGTGTGGAATTCTCCTCCTCAGCTTGTCCATGTTCAAGAATTCATGAACTGTCACACCCCAAATCAGGCTCTACCTGTCTTCCTTTTCCTCACATCAATCAATGGCACCAAGCTGTTGCAAAAATGGTCTTCCCAAAATAAGAGGATCCTGAGGTTCTTCAACATATTCGCAAAAAACACAAAAGTTCTGTTTGGGAATCAATACAGCCTTCGATCATGATAGTAGCAACATCCTCTAAGACGCCTTCTGGATACCCTTCTGGGATCGGTCAGACCTAAAATAAGAGACATCTTGCTGGGACGAAGGTAGAAGCTCCCTAGGTCGTTCAGAACAGGAGAGAGGCATCAGGTTAATGCTAAGTAGCCTAAAGATATTCAGCAGAGGGAATTAGGGTGAAGCCTTGCCAGCTGAGATAGAAGAGTCTAGCACAAAGCTTCGGAAGTCCGGTAGCTTCTCCTGGGAATCTTACTCTGAATGACAGCATCTAACATGTTCAGAAGCTTTCACCACAATTGCCTGGTATTCTCTTTCTTTGGAGAATGGTCTTTTTTCAGGAGGATTGCACTAATGTCGCTTGTCAGCAAATAGCTGCTTCCGTCAGGGCTCCACATTCATTGGTAGAGCACATTCCTCTTTTAACAATACCCTCTTCAGTGGATGTGAGATCTTCAACTCCATCGAGGTTACAGGAGAGGTTCAATTCAGGATTTTTGTCCAGATACTGCCAGATACATCTGGCTTCTTGTTCCCTATCTCTCTGCTTTAGACTTCCTGGGGGTTCTAGGGAAAGACGGCTTGGGCCTAATGGAGCTCTCTCTCCCGACAAAAGTTTTCCTCCGGGTTTTTATCCAGTCTTTGGCTCAGGTCGGAGGATGAGGGGTGTCGATCGATACCCAGTATGGTTATCGATCGAGATGCTTGCTGGTTTTGCGTGCGGCTTCTGCTAGGATGGTATTGATCGATACCTGGGGTGGTATGCGATCGATACTGATGACGATAAGTCTGGACTCAGAATCAGCCTGCTGAGGTGGTTGATTGCATTAACGTGCGCTTGAGTTCGTCTTTCCCTTTACATGCGGCTGGAAGTCTGAGCCTATCTGGGTTTCCAGCATCTTGGATGATGCTAGAGATTCTCAATCTTCCATTTCAGGGTCTGTATACATAGCATCCATCTTCCCATTGAAGTTCCACTGTCATCTTCTGTTGTCCTTGCGAGAATCTGTTTCGAGCATGGTTTTCAAACCTTATTAGTCTTGTGCCTTAGGTGGAGGAGTCTGGTAAGGAGATTGAATTCCCGTAGGTGTGATTGTTAGTATACCAGAAACCTGGCTAGTCCTGTTGTTCAGCTGTACTGAGATCCTGCTCTGAAACTACAGCATCACGCAACGTAGTTAACCGCTCTGGCTTATCATCCTCATACAGCAAACGTGGACAGGTCCGTTCTGTTGCTTACCCATCAGAGATTGTCACGACGAATCCAGCTTCGCGTGCACCTCAGCAATATGCCACTTCGGGTGAATGTTCCCCGGTAATTCTTTTCAGAGGAATGACTTTGAGCTGAAACCTGCATACTTCACTCTTGTGGGTCAGCATCTTTTTCATGGTCTTCATCATGAACACCCTATGGATCACATTGAGAGGTTTGAGGACTTGGTCACTAGCATCAAGTACAATGGAGTGTCCTATGATTTCCTCTTCTGTAAGCTTTTCCCATACTCTCTTGGTGGGGATGCAGCTTACTAGCTGAAGCAGTTGCCTCCTGGTTCGTTGACTACTTGGGAGGAGACTAAAAACGCGTTCCTGAACAACTTTTATGATGATGCGAGATCCGAGGAGTTGAGGAACAAGATCTCCCAATTCTCTCAGGGAGCAACAGAGGCGTTTAAGGCTGCTTGGGTGAGATTCAGATCTTATCAGAGAGGTTGTCCGCATCACGGGTTCACACAGGTTCAGTTGCTGGGTATTTTCTTCTGAGGGATCGATTGGAGATATCAGATGGCTCTGGATGCTGCGAGTAATGGTAATTTCAACACGAGATATCCCGAGGACGCTTATGTGCTGATTGAGAACTTGGCATCTAGCAACAGTACCAAGAATGCAAATTTTGAGAGGAAGAAGCAGAATGGGAACGTTGATGGATCGCAGATTGCTGAGGTGCATGCGAAGCTGGATTCGGTGCATAATTTGTTGATGGGCAAGCAATAAAAGGCTGTACACTTTGCTGATAAGGTTGAGATTGTAGATGAGGTTGAAGCAGAGGATGTTAATTACATTGGTGGTACTGGTTTTCAGAATCAGCGGTATCAGTGCAACAACAACCGAAGCTTCACCAACAACGATCAGCGAGGAGGATTCAAGTCTGATTTCGGAGCAGATTCCTTTGCCCATAAACCAATTCAGAGCAGCGATTTCACTCGCCTACGGGAGTTCATCTTACCAGACTCCGCCGCCTAAGACTAAGGAGAGCAAGGTTGAATCCATGCTTGAACAGATTTTTGAAGGACAACAGAAGATGACAGTGGATTTTAATGAGAAGATGGACGCCATGTACACAGATCTGAATGGAAAGATTGAAGCTCTTAGCATTCATCAGAAGATGCTGGAAACTCAATATGCTCAGACATCAATATGCTTAGGATTCCTCGACACCCCCCGCAGACTAAGCTAAAATTTTCAAAAACACCCAGGATTGTCGAGGAAAGAGTCTATGTGCCTAAGATACCTTTCCCTCGACCTTCAAGGAAGACAAAGAAGGAAGTGGAAGACAGCAGATGCAAAGCAATGATAGAACAGTTGATTGTTGAGTTTCCTGTTGTCGATGCTATCAAGACTTCACCAGCTCTGAGGAGGTATGCTAAGAGGATGGTTACCAATGGTGTGAGTCCTGAGGAAGCAGCTCTGCTCACAAAGGACATCAGTGAAATTCTCCTAAAAAAGAAAGTTTCAAGGAAAGAGAGGAAGGTGAAAATCTCTGAACATGTCAGTGCTATGATTCAGAGTAGGATTCCAGAGAAGCTACCTGATCCAGGAAGCTTTGTACTAGAATGTTCCATCTCAACTAAGAGGTTCCCTCGTTCTCTATGTGATCTTGGTTCTAGCATTAACCTGTTGCCTCTCTCTGTAGCTGAAAGCCTTAGGATGACTGATTTCGTTCCAACAAAGATCTCTCTCATTTTAGCTGATAGATCCAAAAGATTTCCAGAATATGTCTTAGAAGATGTTCCACTAATGATTGAAGGCTGTATGATTCCCACGGACTTTGTGGTTTTGGAATATGTTGAAGAACCTCAGGACCCTCTTATTTTGGGAAGATCATTTTTGGCAACAGCTGGTGCCATCATTGATGTGAGAAAAGGACAGATAGAGCTTGATTTGGGTAATGAAGTCATGAGCTTTAACATGGACAAGCTGAGGAGGAGATCTACCATTGATGGACAGACTTTTTCTGTAGAGATTTCCATTGATAAGGACCCAAACACAGAGCTTTCAGAAGACATTACTGCTGGGTATGTAAAGGTGTTGAATGCTACTAATGTGCTTAAGGATTGGAGTGAGGAGTGTCTTTTCAGTACTAGGCTCGAGGAAGAGGCTCCAATTAATGTCAGACTGCTGGAAAATGATGTCTTTACAATGGGGGCAAGGATTGCAGAGCTAAACTACAGAAAAAGTGGTGAAATTCGAGTTTCAGACCTTGCGTCAGTCGACGCAGCATTATGCCCGCCATCTGATTCCAAGCAAAAACTCCCACCTCTCACACGCCAGACACATAAGAGAAAGCAAAGGTACACACCTTCTTTTTCTAATTCCAAACCACCTAATATCATCAATCATATGTTTCCATCTAAATCACACTTGAGCAAGCCGCGAGATTCTCGTCGAGCGCTTGTTGTTTCTTTTGATGACTGTGCAGGAAAACGAAGTATCCCACCCAATCTTCAGTCCCGCCCTGATGCTGTTCCTAACTTCCTTGGTAGACCACATGCAGTTAATGCTTACACACCACCTTGGATGAGACGTTTGTCACAGATGCATTCACTGTCTCTCTGCGAACCACCCGACGCCTGAGCCCCGACATGGTCAAGCTAATAACATTAAACAAGCGCTTAGTGGGAGGCAACCAACTGGTGAGTCTGTATATATGTTGAATTTCAATTTTATTTCTGATTTTGTGTCATGTGTTTGTCAAGTCACCAGTACTGTTGATATATCATGGTTTTTACCCGTTTTTAGCCATGATATACGTCTTGTTTTTAGAGTCATTCTAGTGTTTTTGTAGTCTTTTTGAGTCTTTTCAGGTTTTGGCACGTTTAGAGCATAATTAGAGATATTAGAGCATTCTGGAGCTTTTTGGCATTCGTTGAATAACTTCCCACCGTTGGATTGAGCTCAAATTTAGATACAAGACAGATCTTTGGATTAGCTTTCATTTGGAAGTGGTTTGAGGCCATTCTAACGGTGCGATCAAAAGTTATGCCAGTTTTCGTGAAGACAGTCCAGTCTGGCGAGCACAGAGTCTTTAGTATAAGAGATTACCTGATGTACTAGAAAACGTCGAGCAAGAGGCGTTTACATCTCTTTCAATCACGTGTTCTTTTAGAACTTGCGTTATCCTTACAGGAAATATGTATTCAAAGAATAAGACGCATTTCATGATTCCATAAATTGTATTCTACCTGGGGATATCCTGGTACTCTGATTTCGTGTACCAGAAACCGGTAAGCACTACTAAATATGCGCATATCCGAAATATAACTACAATCTACGGTTTTAGGTCGCGATAGCCGACCTTTTAGGAGGCGGATACCTGCGACTTTTCGCTAGAACACCCACACTTTTCAGGTAATTCTGTACGAAGTACTGTACCTTCAAAGTTTCCTGCGCGTGCTCGTTACTTTGTGCGGTTATTTAGTTGGGATATAAGATCTTGTGGTGCAAGAGCAAACGCTTTTCCCCCACATGCATCCT
>SMJT01000061.1:490367-503664 GCA_004349715.1 Crucihimalaya himalaica | reverse complement strand
ATCTTGGTACTCGACACGACACCAAACCCTGGTATCGATCGACACCGTGACTGCAGACAAAGGAAAACACGTGATGTTTACAAAGTCTGAAGAGTTCTGCAACTCTGAGCCGAGAATATTCTGATTAATTTACAATTAAGCCATAGAAGCGTGTGTTTAGACATTTATATTTAGGGTTTTTAGCCACTTTGAGAGGGAGGACTTATTTTATTCTGAATTACTTTGAGAGAGATTGGCATTCCGATTTTTTGTGCGGGACGACAAATTATGAACCCTTGTTTACTAACATTGAATTGTATTCTATGCATTCTAGTTGAATTTATGATTTATGTTTCATGATCATGTGCTGCAGTTAGTCTCATCTTAGGTTTACGGTTTTCCTGCATAAAGGATTTCAATGGCTTGTAGATTAAGATTTAATCTATAGGATTCATAATCTGAATTAGCTCTTCACCATAGGTTGTACTCCAAAAGACTATTTTCGTTAGGTTGACGAATCTGGAATATTAGAATCTTAGGTTGATCAATTAGACACGCAGAGTGTGATTGGAAAACCGGAAAAACCCGTATTAGGGTGAAGCAAAATAAAACTATCCCAAAGGAAATTGGATTCAGCGATATTAGGTTTAGATAATTCTCCACAACGTCACAACGACATGTTGTTATTATATAGCTTAGTGTATTTGAGTTTCAAAGACCGGTTAGCTAAATCTGAACGCGTGCTAAATCGTGTAATCGATGATTGACCTGCATTTCCTTGATTTACCTGAAAATACCCTGCAGCCTATCTTTACCCTCCATTAGATTTCTACAACTGCTTTTAACCGTCTTGCTGTTTTTCCAATTACATTGGATTTTGACTTAGCTTAATTCATATTCTATAATCGTACTGGAGTGATTTCTTGAAGTCTTGTGTGGCTTCGACCCCTATATACAGTGCAAGCTACTGCTTTATTACTTTTAGCCGAGGTAATCTATATATTAGAGCCATAATCAACTGTGAGAGAGTTATGAACATAGTTTAATCGTCTCAAGGAGGTTCATTGTGAGGGAGTATGGAAGCAGGAGATGATTTACAGATTCATGAGAGATTAAGCTAGTAATCTGGTACATGTTGCTCTACTGAGGATGCACTAGCAGGTTAAGTTAGTCCGAGCAGAGCTATTTGTTAGGACGCGAAATCTAGAGAACAAAACACGAATATAAAACCGAATTAAGGAAAAACCCGTAGAGGCAAGATATGATCTTTTTCCTTAATTCAAACAATCTCCCGCAGTGTGGTGTTTATGAGATGATGAATCCCAGGATACAATACGGTGAGACTGGTTTTCGCAACAACTCGAAAAAAACAGAAATCTACGAACTGTTGTATCTACGATATACTCTTGAGACTTACTGTTTTTCAGAAGAAAAGAAATGTGGAGGAGAATTTTGTGTTCGCCAGAACGATGGAGAGCAAAAAAATGAGAAGCGTCTTTTGTTGTTTTTGAAAACGCAGAGAGAAGTCGTTGAATCGATCCGCAACACGGTGCGCATGATCGTGAGCATTGAACGAGCGTCGACGACCCAGAGAAAGAATCCAGCGGACGCGTTTAAGGCTCGGTCAAAGCAATCAAATAATTGCTTTTATTATGCAAAAACGTTTCTAAATTGGTCAAATTTTAAACAAAGTTAAATAAAATATTTTCCAAAAAGGAACCGAGCCCCGGGCCCCGGGACCTGGCCCGGCGGCGGTGCGCCAGCGCTATGTGCGGTGGCCGTGTGTGTTTTGCATAATGGCCCTCCAACTCTAGCACCATGGTCTCCCCTTCCCATCTAGTTGTTTAACACTCTCATAAGCGTAATGACATATATACTAGAGGGAATTTTTCTACTCAAACCAATGTGGACTTCTTGTAATATAAAGTCTTTATAAGCATTCAAGGCACTTTGGAGTTCAATTTCTCATTCAATTTCACTTCAATTTTTACATGTACTACACTCATGTTATAGTGCTCATTACGATGGAATCCAAAGACTCCGAGATCCGGTCATTTCCGGTGACGGACCTCACCGGAAAGTCGACCGAGAAAGTTGCGGAGCCCTGACGCCACAACGACGACACTGATCAACGTCCGTAGCAGCTACAGCACAGATGACTATGATCTGTCAACAAAATTACGATGATAACAATCCCATATGTTTATAGAATGACACTACAATAAATTCTACTTATAACCAAGCAACTTAGAACAAGATCTAGACAGACTACGCACTCGTTCAAGAGCATAGATGCGAAAGAATAAATGGTGTCTAGATTGGTAGCAATGTACTTCCAAGCCTATTCAATCCACCTCCATTGTGTTATATCTGATCGGGTTACTTGGCCAGGTAGTCTGCTGTGAACTGATATGTCCTTGAAACCACCCGGATTTTTATGATAAACCGAGACAGACAGGTACTAACCCAGCTTCTTTTTCGCTGAGAACCAAGTTCTCTATTCGTAGTTCGTTTTGGCCCGAAGCATACCGGATTCATGAGCTGCAACTGAGAGAATATAGCTACTGACCCTCATCATTCTCCTGAGAAAAGGCCTCATTTCAACACTCACAAGAGTGATTAGCCACTGAGCTTGCCAGAAAGTCCTGTAAGAACCTTCACTAACATATTCCAAAGTCACCAGTGTCTCAAATCGATGAAAAGCATTGCTATCCTTTACACATTACAAGAAGCCTGATTCTAATACATCCTGGGAATCTAAGTAAGCGAATAACAGTGCCAGAACAGATGCAATGATTGTAGTGGCCCGAGTCCCGGGGTAGCCCAGATTCCTGCAACATAGCGTTCATCATTTCTTTCAGAGTTCGGTTTTTTCTTTCCGCAACTCCGTTAGATTCTGGTGAATAGGGAGCTGTTGTTTGGTGAATAATGCCATTTTCTTGACAAAATGCATTAAACAGACCATCATATTCGCCTCCTCTATCACTTCTGACTATTTTTATAGTTTTCGAGAGTTGGTTTTCAACTTCGATTTTATATTCTTTGAATTTCTCCAAGACTTCATCTTTACTACGTAGTAAATATACATAGCAATATTTTGTACAATCATCTAAGAAAGTCACAAAATACTTTTTACCGCCTCTACTTTGAACATATATTAAATCACACAAATCTGTGTGTATTAATGCGAGAGGTTTGGTTGTTCTTTCAACACGAGGAGATGGGGGTTTTGTGAGTTTTGCTTGTACACAAATTTCACATTTTTCTTTGCTTATTTTGCATGTCGGGATTAGGTTCAAATTTATTAATCGTTGTATAGATTTATAATTCACATGTCCTAACCGTTCATGCTAAATGTTAAAAGACTCAACCAAATAAGCAACTGAAGTTTTATTGATAGAAGCATTAGAGCTCGAAGCTACATCGGTTTTCTTAACAACATGTTGAACATTAATTTTGATAAGGCCATCCTTAACAAATCCCCTACCAATAAACACCCCATTTTTCCTAATCACCAGCTTGTCTGCCTCAAGGTTGGTTGCAAAACCGTGCTTGCTTAGCGGAGTCCCGAAAATCAGATTCTTCCTCATGTCTGGAACATGCTTCACGTTCGAGAGGGTGACAGCCATCCCAGAAGTCATCTTCAGGACCACCTTCCCGGTTCCCACAATCTTGGAGCGAGACACGTTTTCCATCATCAGGCTCTCTTCAGACTTGCACTTCTGATAAGTGCTGAAAGTGTCTCTGTCAATGCAGATGTGAGTAGTAGCACCTGTGTCATACCACCACTCCAAAGGGTTTTCATCAGTCATGACCATATTAGCCTCAGTGACCACCGCACACAGGTCTTCTTCGGTCAAAAAAGCCCGACTCTTGCTGCTTCTTGCCTTGCTGCGATAATCCGCGGATTTGTGACCAAGCTTGCCACAGTGGTTGCACTTTCCAGTGAATCTTTTGCCTTCACCTTGCTTCTTGAAAGCAATAGAGGATTGAGGTGCCATCTTGTTTGGCACGGCCTTTACAGGCACAGTAACTTTGTTGTTGTACACAACCTTGGCTTTCCCCTTCTTCTTGTATTCAGCAACATTCGTGTCATGATCAATGGGGAAGGCGATCCCCAATCTCTTCTCGCGCTCAGTTGACTGGTTTTGAAGCCTGGCGATCAAGTTAAGAAAAGAGATGGGCTTTTGCTTGAACTCGAGATAGGACTGGAAATCATTCCAACGCGGGGGTAGCTTGTCGATGAAGGCATTCACATAGAAGGTGTCACAGACCTTCATTCCTTCATCTACTATCTCTTGGACGATCATCTGTAACTCATGAACCTACTCCATGATGGGCCTCGAGTCCACCATTTGGTATCTGAGAAACTTCCTTGTGGCCGCTTTCCCCGTGCCTGCGTTGTACGTTCTGTACTTCTTTTCCAGAGCTTGCCAGAGAGCTTTGGAAGTTGGAGCGTGGCGGTAAACCTTAAACAGTGGCTCCTCCAGGCGGTTTTGAATGTATCCCTTGCAGAGGAAATCCGAGTGGACCCATGCTTCAACGCTAGCCACCAGATGTGGATCTGTGTTGTCAGCCGCCAAAAACGGTTTTTCCTCCGTTAGGTATTTTTGGAAGTTCAACGTGCACAGGAAAAAATGCATTTTCTGCTGCCAAGAGTCAAAGTTTTTCCCGTCAAACTTCTCAGGCATCACCACCTGGGATGGCACAGACTGGATCTGGACATCAGCGAGTTTTGGAGGAGCGAGTGGCTGACTATCTTGGTTTGTCGGCTCACCATTCCCGTTAACCACGGTTGTCTCAGCCAGGTTGAATTCACCACCGCTTGACATTTTTCTGTATAGAAAAATAAATATTGTTAATAATTGGAATAATTATTTAATTCGCTCAATTAATTTAAAAAATTAATTTACGAAATTAATATAAATTAATTCGAATAATTTGCACAATTAATAAAAATTAATTTGCAGAATTTAAATAAATTCGATAAATTAATATAAATCAATTGTCAGAATTTAAATAAATTCGTTTAATAAGCGATTTAATTTTAGCGATTAAATCACCAAATTAAAACTGTGGAAATCGCCAATGAGATTCCCAGAACCGCTTGTAACGTTTCGTGAAACTGCCAGAAAAGGTCTTCACGTAAACTGTTCGTTGATCCCGAAGATCAAACAATCAGAAATGGAGTATTTCGAGAATCTGCTAAAAGGCCTTCGCGTAAATCACTTCCAAATCTTATGTGTTGCAAATACCGTTTGTAAACGATCTACAGAATCGCTAAAGAGCGTTTGCAGATTCATTTTGTACCGGTTTTGAAAACTTTTTGAAATCGGTTTTGAAAAACTGTTCGCGTTTTGTAAATCCGTTTAGAGGTATAAGCAAAAAACGGATTTTTGTTTGAATTAAGAATGTTAGACCGCGAAATCTAGAGAACAAAACACGAATATAAAACCGAATTAAGGAAAAACCCGTAGAGGCAAGATATGATCTTTTTCCTTAATTCAAACAATCTCCCGCAGTGTGGTGGTTTATGAGATGATGAATCCCAGGATACAACTACGGTGAGACTGTTTTCGCAACACTCGAAAAACAGAATCTACGAACTGTGTATCTACGATATACTCTTGAGACTTACTGTTTTTCAGAAGAAAAGAAATGTGGAGGAGAATTTTTGTGTTCGTCAGAACGATGGAGAGAAAACAATGAGAGCGTCTTTTGTTGTTTTTAAAACGCAGGGAGAAGTTTGAACGATCTGCAACGTGCGCAGATCGTGGAGCATTAAAGAGGCGCACAACTCGGAGAGAATCTCGCGGACGCGTTTAAGGCTCGGTCAAAGCAATCAATAATTGCTTTTATTATGCAAAAACGTTTCTAAATGGTCAAATTTTAAACAAAGTTAAATAAAATTTTTCCAAAAAGGAACCGGGCCCGGCGGCGGTGCGCGCGCGCGTGTGTGTTTTTGCATAATGGCCCTCCAACTCTAGCACCATGGTCTCCCCTTCCCATCTAGTTGTTTAACACTGTCATAAAAGTAATGACATATATACTAGAGGGAATTTTTCTACTCAACCAATGTGGGACTTTGTAATATAAAGTCTTTATAAGCATTCAAGCTAACCACTTTGGAGTCCAATTTCTCATTCAATTTCACTTCAATTTTTACATGTAACTACACTATGTTATAGTGCTCATTACGAGGAATCCAAAGACTCTGAGATCCGGTCATTCCGGTGACGGACCTCACCGGAAGAGTCGCCGGAAAGTTGGCCGGAGCCACTTGTCCAAAATTGAAGTTCCAACACTATTATGATGGAGAACGGACTTGAGATGGAAATCAGAACCTAGGAATTTCCCTACCATCCCCCAAGAGGGAGGCAGTTGGACCTCGACTGTATGCAGTAGCAGACCAGGATGGTGTCGATAACTAGTAAGTTTTCATCAAAAGTATTTTTTGTTGTTTCTTCTCTGTTGTTCGATTGTATATGATCATTTTGTGTTGGTGGGTTCCTTAGTTTAAAAACCTATGTAGGATCTTTTATTGGAGGAGTTTCAGCATATTCTATGTTTGACACTGAAGCTACGCATTGTTTTGTGAGCCCCAATCTGGCAAAGAATTGGGATTCCAGAATCGATTTAATAGAGAAACAGAGGAGAATCAAAACCGCATGACCACAATGAGTAGGATCATCAAGGCCCTACTGAGAAGTTCCTATGGTGATAGAAGGAGAGAAGTTGCTAGAAAACTTTGTTGAAATGGAGGTGAAGCGTTATGATGTTATAGTGGGCATAAATTGGTTGAAGCGACATAAGGCACACTTGGACTGCCCTAGGGCACATGTCATTAATAATTGAGCAGATGGGAATCTGGTTTTCAAGGGAGTGGTAACTAATACGGGATTCCTACCATTTTGATTATTCAAGTAGAGGAATTACAGTGGAAAGGTCCTGAAGCTTATTTGGCGAGAATCACCATAGAGGGAGGTGATATAGAAATGGTATTGGAAGATATTCCTCTAGCAACTGAGTTTTCTGATGTTTTTGAACCGTTCAAGGGACCGCCACCATATAGAGGAGATGCTTTCACCATCGAGTTGGAGCCAGGGACCGCTCAAATATCCAAGGCACCTTATCGTTTGCTCCAACAAAAATGGTTGAGCTAAAGAAACAATTGGAGGATCTTAAAGAAAAGGGGTTTGTGAGGCGAATTAGTTCTCCATGAGGGGTGCATGTTCTATTCGTGAAGAAGAAAGATGGATGTTTCAGACTCTACATAGATTACCATGGGTTGAATAAGGTGACTATGAAGAATAAATATCCACTTCCATGTAGATGAGTTGTTGGACCAGCTACAAGGAGCATCGTGGTTTCGAAGATTGATTTGGCATTATGTTATCATCAAATTGCTATTGCTGAAGGAGATGTAAAGAAAACAACCTTCAGAACACCTTAAGGGCATTACGAGTTTCTGGTTATGCATTTTTCTTTGACTAATGCCTACGCAACTTTTATGAACCTTATGAATAACGTGTTTGAGAGTTTTTGGACAAGTTTGTCATTGTGTTTATCGATGATATTCTGATTTACTCGAAGAGTAAGGGAGAACATGCTGAGCACTTAAGGATAATGTTGCAGACATTGCGAGATCATAAGCTTTTGAAGATGGTGAAATGCAGTTTTTGACAACAACATATTGGATTCTTAGGCCATATTGTTTTAGAGGTTGGAGTAGCTGTTGATCCAAAGAAGATTGTGACTATCACTTATTGGCCTAAACCGAAGAATACTATAGAGGTCCGTAGTTTTATGGGATTAGCTGGGTACTTCCAAAAATTTGTGGAGGGATTTGCAAGTATGGTTAAACTGTTGACGCAATTGATGTGTAAAGATACAAAATTTCAGTGGACATAAGCTTGTGAAAAAGTTTTTGAAAAGTTGAAAGAGCATCTAAGTCAGACGCCTGTGTTGGTATTACCAAATGTCGGAGTACCTTATTTTTTGTATACAGATGCATCGGGAACCGGTCTAGGATGTGTACTTATGCAAGAAGGTAAGGTTATTACATATGCATCGAGACAATTGTGAAAGCATGAGACCAAGTATCCTACTCACGACTTGGAGTTAGCTGAAATTGTTTTTGCGCTTAATGTTTGTAGAGCCTATTTGTACGGAGAGAAGGTCCAAGTATTTACGGATCATAAGAGTTTGAAGTATATGTTCAGTTAGGCAGATCTAAATTTAAGACAGAGGAGATGGGTTGAGTTGCTTGTAGACTACGATTTGGATATTGCTTACCATCCAGGAAAAGTTAAGCAGGTAGCAGATGCACTAAGTAGGAGAAGAAGTGATATGCATGGAACAAAAGAAGTGAAGGAGCTTTTTTTTTATCAAGTCTTAACATTTATGAATTCTATGTTGATGATGATATAATGGGCTTTGAAAGTGGTAAATCAAGCTGATTTATTATGGAGAATTGGTGAGGCGCGAAATGATGATGTTGACCTAAGAAAATCAGTGGAAACTGAAGTTGCGGGTTATCACACCATAAAAAAATGGAACATTCATTTTCAAAGGTCGAGTGTGCGTTCCAGATAATAAAGATCTAAAGGAAGAGATCTTGAAGCAAGCGCACTAGTCGCGCTTTGCCATTCATCCGGGTTCTACCAAGATGTATATGGACTTGAAAAGGTACTATCATTGGAATAAAATGAAGTGAGAAGTTGCGAATTGGGTAGTGAAGTGCACGACATGTCAGTTGGTAAAAGCTGCACATAGAGTTCCAAGTGGACTTTTACAAAGTTTACAATTACTATAATGGGAATGAGATATGGTGACTATGGATTTTATAATTGGATTTCCATTGACAGCAAGTGACTGAGATTTCATTTGGGTCATTGTGGACCGACTTACAAAGTCAGCTCATTTTCTAGCTGTTAATAAAAAGAACACGTCTGAACTCTTAGCTCAGAAGTACATAGATGAGATAGTAAAACGTCATGAAGTTCCTGTGAGTATTGTTTCTGACAAAGATACAAAGTTCACATCTTTGTTCTGGAGAGCATTTCAGAAAGCCTTGGGTACTAATTTGAGTACAACATATCAGTCTCAGACATATGGTCAATCTGAGCGGACAATTCAAACATTGGAGGATATGCTTACAGCTTGTACGGTAGACTAGGGAGGGAATTAGGAAAAATATCTACCTTTGGTAGAGTTTGCTTACAACAACAGTTATCATTCGAGCATAGGCATGCCACCATTTGAAGCTCTTTATGGACGGCTTTATCGCACACTGCTTTGTTGGATAAAAGTGGAAGAGCGCTAAGACATTAAGTCTGAAAATTCAAGGGACAACTAAGCAAGTAGAGATTCTTAAAAGAAGAATAAAAGATGCACATGATCATCATATGAGTTATGCAGGTAAAAGGAGAAAAGATTTGGAATTTGTTGTTGGTGACTTGGTGTACTTGAAAATGAGAATGTTCAAACGGCTGAACCGTTGGACTAAAAGAGGAAAGTTTAAGCCAAGGTACATGGGATCTTACCTTAATACGGAGAGAGTTGGAGATGTGGCTTATCGTTATGACCTACCAGTGAAATTGAAAGCGTTCCACCATGTGTTCCATATATTTATGCTTAGAAAAGTAGTCACAGAACATGAGCTTATCGTTTAAGAGCCACCAGAGTACCTCGAGTTAGATTTCTCTTCCCATGCTAATCCTTGTTGTGTTGTGAGTATTTTTGATTTACATATCAACTTCAGTAATTTTTAGTGAATAAGAAGAAGTGTGGGAACATTTTCAAGTAGTAGATTTGGTGAGACGTTTCTGGTCAGATCTGAAGGACCTAGACCTAGATCTAGATCTTTACTTTTCTGAATAGATCATGTTACCAAGAATCCATATAAGTATACGATATCTCGATCCGGGATAAACTCCATTCGCAAATCGAGTTGAAAGTTGATCGAAGAGCATTGTTTTTCAGAACCCATATTTTAACTAAGTGTCAAATAACAGTTTCATATTTAAGTTGGGATTTTTGGACAGGAATTCCGACCATACCAGTGCATTTGAGCCCAAATAGACGGTGGTTCCCGATAAATAGGGTGTCGAGAAAACTGCATGAGTCGTCAGACTCGCTAGAAAATATAAATCATGGTCGCCACGTCGATTTCTTATTGAGCACGAATCATCTATGTCTATCAAAAACCAAAAACCCTAATATGTTCTTGTGATGTTTTTCTTGTGAGTTTCAGATCTTAGCAAGCTGATTCCAACCGTTTCTCTTCTAGTTCTTGTGTCTAACCAAATTCAGGTAAGCGTGTGATCAGCGGAGATGTGATTACATGTTTTATACTTTAGGTTTCATGATTCACTTGCATAGGATTAGATTTACTTGTGAACTATTGATAAATATTTAACAAATATTTATAATTGATGATTGTTTGAATGTTATAAGATGAGTGAAATAATATCATAGAAATGATAAGTTATGATATGATATGTTTATGTTGAAATGAGATTACCATCATAAAGATGATAAGTTATGATATGATGAATAGTGTAAATTATCTGCATTGAATTGATTGGATCTTTGTAACTCAATAATTGGTTGCCGAGTCCAGTAGAACTAGATCGGTTCAAAGGTCATGAGAGATGATCCAACCTGGTTTTGATGTGGAAATCTTGCTGGTAGCAAGGAGGAAATTATGTGTGTTATAGGTTTGCCTAGAGATGTGGACTATATGCTTGTTATGTCTATTTTTATGTGATTGATGATTATTGTTTAAAAATAGATTTGTGTCATTATCTTCTCATGTAGGCGGAAAGGATCCTCTCACTGAGTAATTCATTACTCACCCATTCTCTTTCTTTTCCTCAGGTGAGGGTGGGAATCTTGAGAAGCTGCGCGATCTATCTAGTTTATGGTGTATTTCGGGAACTTGAGTTTTATATGATTTTATCGTTTAATTTCTTAT
Organism: Crucihimalaya himalaica; assembly: GCA_004349715.1. NCBI lineage: Eukaryota > Viridiplantae > Streptophyta > Magnoliopsida > Brassicales > Brassicaceae > Crucihimalaya > Crucihimalaya himalaica. Next base: position 492,707 of record SMJT01000061.1, on the reverse strand, counting down.
CTTTTAAGACTTGGATTTCTTTATGCTTATTAGATGGACTTAAGCTAGTTTATGAGATTATTGAGACAAGTTAACTTTAAAGTTTTTAATAAAGAAAGATTTTCCTAGAAAGTGTGAAGCAATTAACAGAGACTTATGAAGAAGTGAAATAGAGAAAACGCTTCGTAAATGATGCGATCCTCCCAAGGATTCGGCTCAGAGAAGTTGGTAAGTGACTAGATCGAACGTTTGGAGGTGGAAAGCTTGCGGAATAGCTTGAGAAAGACTGACTCGAGTGTCCAGCTCGAGTGGGACAGATTGAGTGAAGAAGTTGGAAGGACGGATTTGAGTGAAGACTGGCTCGGGTGTAGGACTCGAGTGGTAGACTCGAGTCAAGATGTATGGCGTCAGATTCAGATGTTGACGAACGAAAAAGGCTAGCTCGAGTGGAGAGCTCGAGTAGAATGATCGAGCTAGGCAGCTCGAGTGAAGAAAGTGGACAGACGGACTCGAGCCAAGAGAAGGAGACTGACTCGAGTATTATGGTCGAGTGATAGACTCGAGCCACGAAGAAGAGTGATTCGTAGAGACGTTACCGAAGTAACAACGAATTCCAGAGAGAAGACAAAGAGTTCTGTAGCCAATGTTTTGAGATAGATAATATTTTTGGTGACCTAATCCAAGGTGAAGGTTCAGAAAGAGTTTACAAGAGTTTAAATAGAAAGATAGCAACAGGATGCCCTAAAACAGATGGGCCTTAAGTAGAAAACGAAAATGCAAAGATAGATGAGTCTTGTTGGGCTTGAGGAAGTTCACAAGATGGGCCAATGGTGTTGTGAATCATTTGGCCTAGAGAAGATTAGATAAGAGTTAAGAAAAACAGTTTTACCCTAGAAAGGTTACTAAAAAAAAAAAAAAAAGGAGGCTTTGATCATGGGTGTTGAGGTTTGAGGATAAAAAGGGGGTTTGAAAAGAATTATATCATAAGATGGGTAGAACAACGAGAGGCATGACTTTGTATGCGTAAATTGTTCTCGGTCTTAGATAGATTTTGCATTTGTCTAGCACCCTTTTTGCTTGAGAGTAACCCATCAAAGAAAGACTACTTATAAGCCACCTCAAAAGACCTTAACCCAAACCAATTGAGGACGATTTAAATTCCCTTTGCGAGACTGCACTTAATACCTTAATGAATGTGAATGAGATGCTTTGATATGATTGCTTGGATTACGTTTGGTTTCAGAGTTTAGAGTAGAAGTATGAATGGATTAGTCATGGCAAAACCTTTTCTCTTGGCTTTTCTTTTGATTGTTGCTTGAGGACAAGCAAAAAGGCAAGTCAGGAGGTCTGATAACTATACATTTTATCACTTATCATAGTTGTAAATATCCATTTTATTGTTTTTTATTAGCTTTTTTCTTTGTGTTTTGATGCATTTAGTGTCTAACTAAGTATTTTTGCATTTTGAAGTTCTTTTGTGTTTTTGTGTGTATTTGGTGTGTGTTTTGTGTGTTTTGAATGTTTTCAGGTTGTAATAATGGGAGATGCACTTTTAGATGGCAAAGGAGAAAACAATGATGCAGAACTGGCCCAAGTATCTCAAAGATCGACTCATATGAACGTTTTCCACTGAGATTTAGGTTCAACGCTCTTCATGAAAAAGATGGGAATTGAGTTAGATTTCCAATGGAAGTAATTTCAGAGCATTTGGATACGTGGTTCAAAGGTTATGGCCGATTTAGTGAAGACATGTCAAAAATCGGACCGAAACCGATTTCCATGACCGTTCGGCAAAATGGCTGAGGAACATACCTGGGATCAAAAATCGACCCAAGGTCGATTTCCATGATCGATTTATTCACAACCGATTTTTGACTTTTTCTCTGTTTTCTCCCACTTGCGAACCCACTACTATAAAAGCCTAAAAGCATGTAACCACTAAAGGGACGACTTTTCTCTGCAACCTGAAGTCTTCTCCTTCTTTTTCTCTCAGTTTTCATATTTTTATGCTTTTAAAAACTTAGATCTACTCATATGTATTGAAGATTTGTCAAATATTTTTATATAATCTCAAATTATGTCTTCATTATCTATCATTTTGTTCGGTTTATTTTTGTCATTTTTGCATGTGTGAGTAGTTACCTTTTGGATTTTTGGTAAGGTAGATTTAGGGTAATTGATGCTTGATTTGAGATGATTGATGGTTGATTATTGTTTATCTTCATGTATAGAATGATCGTAATGCTAGAAATGAGCTTCGAAAGAGGGTTTTTGTAGATTTTGATCGTTTCTCACCCGGAAGGTGTTGAGAAACGACCTGAATTTTCTATGCATGCGTTTCTAATCCTTAACCAATGGGAA
>SMJT01000061.1:363578-486712 GCA_004349715.1 Crucihimalaya himalaica | reverse complement strand
TTGAGTTCTAAGGAGGATTCGATGATAAATATGAATTTGCGTTTAATGTTTATGAATTGATTGGTTGCATTCGGAAGTCTAGCTTAACCAAATCGGTTTGTAAAAGGGTTAGTACCACGGGAGTGGACTAATCTATTTAAGTGATTCATGTCATAGGATTGAACATTAATTATTTGTTTGAATCATCGTTTATCAAGTTATCATTCACCCTTGTCATAATGCCTTACCAATGATCCATACTTTTAGCATTTGAATTAAACCGCTTAAGTTGTTAGTTTGCCTTGCATTGTTAGCTTCATTTCAGTTTGCACTTGCGTTTTATGTTTCTTGCATTTCGTTTATGTTTTCTAATTTTCTTAAGTCTGATTTACTTGTTTAAGTATTAAGCATTTAGTTTCTTATTTAGTTTCATTTTACATTTACAACATAAAAACCAAAAACCAAAAACATCTATCGATTTAGCTTGATTAGTTTCCTGTATTCTTAGTGTGTTATCTTTCCTTCCCTGTGGATTCGATACCTTAAGTGCTACATACGATATACCTTTAAGATTGAGGTATTAGAGCACAATAGGTTTAATTGTGCACAAGAGCCCGAAAACTCTTGGCAATCAATTTGGCGCCGTTTTTCCGACAGGTTCAAGCTGCTCCTCCATGTTGCTACTCATGATCACATCAGTAAAGCAAGTAGCACACTGTCTCATTAAATGTTCAGGGAGACGGGTGTTACACATATCCTTGATTGACCAGGCTAAGGTAGATAATCCTTGTTATAGGAATTTAATTACCTCTGCTTTGAAATCTTCTTCTAGGTTTGGTCTTGATTCCGACGCAACAACTGAGATCTGATTCATGAATATTTACTTGGAGGTTCTTTCGAGTTGAAAATGGAAAGAAAATTCTAAATGATTTTTTTATTTTTGTTTTATTTTTAATATTGTTTATTTTTATTTTGAACAAAAATATTATACATTTTTTAAAAGATACGAAAGTGGAAAATATAGGATCTCGAATAAGAGAATTCAAGATGAATCTAGTTCAAGATGAATTAGCAAAAGAAACACTTTTCAAAAGTGCTAGCTAGAATATGTAAAAGTAACATATTTAACTATTGTTATATGGAATATTTTTGGGACAACGTCCTATTTCCCCACGAAAACTATGATATCGTATCAAATACAGCCCATACTATGATCTTGTCCTAAATGTCCATGAAACTATAGTTGTAAACTTTATTCTCCACGAATTCATAATTTGAAACCTGCATCCCCACTGAACAGAAATTATCATCCAATTTCCCACAAAAGTTGGTTAAGCTCAATTAATGGTTTACTTAACCGACTAACACATAACATAAACCGGATTAACCTAAATCAAACCCAATTCCAATCCAATTAGGAATTAAATCAAACCAAACTCTCTCTCTCTCTTCTCTTTCTCTCTCTCATCGTTCCGGCGATATCATAGTGGACGGTCATGAAAACTACTACTTTTTGTTGTATGGACCCACAAAATTTTACAAATTTATCTTTGTTAATATTTTCTATTTATATTTCTATTTTCTTTCTCTTCCTCTCTCTCTCTCTCGTTTCTCTCTCTTTCTTTTGATGTCATATATAATTCATCGTGGACAAAAAATGCATATATATGTTGTGGACAATAATTACTTTGTAACAAATAATTGAGATACACTTAAATATGTCTATCAAACCTAAAAGTTTCTATGTTAGAATATTGTTTGCGTCATACATCTTCGAAAAGCTGGACTATAACTAAATCTCGTGGACACAAACATATGTGTCTATCAAAACTAAAAAAAATCTTTTAAGGAATTAAAACGATTTGAATCGAAAATCATAAGAAGAAGAGCTATTAACTATGATGAGGGAGATCTTGAGAGCATATACAAAAAGCATAAGAAGAAGAGATAGTAACCATCTTGAGATATAAAAGTATAAGATGTGGACAAATAAAAACATATATAAATGTTGTGGACAAAAAACATATATGTCTCGTGGACAAAACTCGTATTCAAAGCCCCCGTTAAAGTTTCGACTCGTGCAAGTATACGAGCTATAGAAGATGTTTGTCCACCAACTTTTAATGGAGAACGAGATAGATGAAAGATGTCACATAGACATAACTTCTTCTTCTTTTACTTCAAGCACTCGATAAACTTGTCTAAAGCAAATACGAAAAGGGGAGAAAAGAAATAGAGAGGATGAAGAGAGAATGGAGAGAGAAAGGACGAAAAAATAAGAGAAATATATGTAGACAAAAAAGGAGGGAAGGAAAGATAATGGAAAGAGAAAAAGAAGAGAAAATAGGTGTTTTTTATGACATTTTAGACAATTTAAATTGGGAAAAATGTCGTAATAATCATGAACTTGTTCAAATCAGCCATTTGAGGCATGAACTTAGACTTAATCAAATCAAACATGTAACTTTTGGTTGACTTTCATTTAAATCATGAAGTTTAAGCTGACCGTAACAAATAAGGCACGACGTTAAGTCAATCGACAGACAAAATTAATGGACTTAAGTCAACTTTAACAGATTCCGTTAACTATTGTTTTTTTAAATAAAACATAAACTTTCAATTGCATTTTTTTTTAAACATAAAATTTGAGTTGACTTAGCCATATGAGGTACGTCGTTTTGGATTTTTTTTTTAAAAAGCACAAATCCAAGATCCGAACACCTCACCTTTTAAACAAAACAGTCACAATTTAACCACTTGAACCATAATATTTTATTGGTAATTTTACAAAAACACATATATATAGCCGTATATAAATATTAAAACTAAAAATACATTATTTATATATATATATAACCTTATTGATAATTTACACAAAACACATACATAACCTTATATATATATTTAGTTTTAATACTTATACAAAGAGAATCTTCAAAGGTATAACCTTATATATGTGTTTTGAGTATTAATATTATATATATAAAAGGTTATATGTGTTTGTGTAAAATTATCAATGTGTTTGTGTAAAATGATAATTTTAATATATTTACATAATGATAGTTTTTTTAGTTTTAATATTTATATAAGGTTATATATGTGTTTTTATGTAAAATTACCAATAAAATACAACGGCTTAATGGTTAAATCGTGACCGTTTTGTCTCAAGGGTGAGGGGTTCAAATCTTAGATTTGTGTTTTTTAAAAGAAAATTAAAACAACGTGCCTCATATGACTCATTCAATTCAAAGTTTATGACTTTCAAAAGAGGTCAACTGAAAGTTTATGTTTTATTTTTTAAAAATGATAGTTTAACAGAATTTGTTAAAGTTGACTTAACCCCGTTAATTTTGTCCGTCAGTTTACTTAACGTCGTGCCTTATTTGGCTCGGTCAACTTTAACTTCATGATGTAAATGAAAGTCAACCAAAAGTTACATGTTTGATTTGACTAAGTCCGAGTTCATGCCTCAAATGACGGATTTAAACAAGTTCAAGATTATGATGACATTTTTCCCAATTCAAATTCTAGAAAGTGTAATTTATATAAGGAATATAAAAAATGATATATGTTATAATAAAAACTTAATTGATGGTATAACAAATAATTTTCCCATTGTTATATTGATAAATTCAAATTAACTTTGGAATGCTTTACGTGGGCAAACATGTGTGCGTGAGTCTCACTATGGGACAACAAACTCTATTTAACTACCTATTTGGTTTTAAATTGGGAATTTAATAAAAAAAACTCTTCAACTTTACCACGTTTTATTTTTTAATCATGAACTATTTTTTTAGTTAAAACCTCCTAAACTAAAAACAATTAATATATTTAACTCTTCATTTACGAAAACATTTAGCCTTTAACTATTTTTGTTTAACAAAGCTAATTGTTATTTTAAATGAAACAAAACAACAAGACATTCTTAATTTAATTTAATACAATTAAAACTTTTACGGCATGATCTGGACAGTATGTAGTGGATTGCTAATACCCCTGTTCTAAAAATCTCCGCCTAGACCCGATTACTCTCCTCTTAGTCGCTAGGCCCACCCTGAGCGCCCGACTATCGCCTAGCAAGAAAATCAGAGATTATAGGGGGGTTTATTCGTTTAAGGATTTTAATGGATTTGGAAATCCAAGTAAAATCATGTGTTATTCAATCAATGATTTTTAAAAAGATTTCTAAATCATGTCTTATTGGTTCCATCATTCATAAATACTAGTTAAAATCACCCTTTATTCAATATTAAAGATTTTGATATGGATTTGATTTCACATAGGATTTGAGTGGATTTGAAAATCTATTTTACTTATAAAAAGAGGATTTGAAATCCTTACTCCCACCATGTTATTTCGGGTGGATTTGAAAATTAACCTGATAAAACAGCATATGACACATAAAAACTAGGTTTGACATAGTACTATATAAAAACTTGACACACAAGCATACGGCACATAAAAACTGTGAATGGACTTTAACCTTAAGCACACATTTAGCGATGCATAACTTGAGTAATTGAGTAGTCATGACTCACGAGCTCACGTTGTCTTTGTGGTGATAACTATTGATACAATGAATCGCTTTCCTTCAAAAATTACTTACAATGATTGCCGACATATATAACTTGAAAACAAAAGAAAAATATTTGTTCGATTTATTTTCTTTTGATTTGTAATACGTTTAAACCCAATAAATAAAAACAAAATAAATTAACACTACCTGAAAATAAAAATAATTAATCCAACCTAACAAATAATAATTAATTCATCCTAACAAATAAATAATTATTATAACATAACGTTACGCTTAATCCAACCATAACATTTATCAGTAGACATATTAATAAAAACTTATTTTATCAAAGAGAAAACGAAAGTGCAGAAAAAGTTATTGAAGAACTTAATGGCAATAGTGATCATGAAGTTTTTACAATCCAAGACCAACAGAAAGAATATGTCAATCAGTGGAGCAAGTTTGAGGATGGTGTCTTTTCCAATAGAGTGGCCAGCCTTTACAACGTACTTGGAGGAAATTGAGCGTCTTAAAGAAAGTTTTTCAGTGTTTTCCATCTCGTTTATTTCTAGACAAGGTAATACTAAGGCGGATAAACTTGCACGCACTGTTCGTGTACAACCGCAATATGCAATGTTTGTTAACAATGTTCCCTCTGTTTGACTCTTTTGATCCAATATTTAGTATAAAGTTGTTGACAAAAAATATATATATATATATATCAGTGGAGCAAGTTATAACAACGAATATGTGGAGAGATTCGATTGAGATGTCAGATATGTGAAAAATAATTTATATCTTTATATATATATATATATATATATTATATTTTAAAATGTTTAATTTTGACAAATCCATGATATTCCACTTTCAAATCCACTTAGTAATCCACTTTCAAATCCATGTTATTTTGAAATCTTTTTTGTTTGATTTTAAAATCAATGAAAATCTACATGGATTCTAAATCTTATGAGGATTTTGAAATTCATTCAAATCCTTAAACGAATAAACCCCCCTAAATGAGGAATAATGGGAGACTAGTTTCAGAGCTAATTAATGTTTTAAAAACATGTTAATCCATTATAATGAATCTTTTATATAATATTGTTTTCAAAATTGCAGCAAACACATAAAATATATTTTCAACCCTAAAATTTATGATTTTCATTAAAATTATGAACATAAGTTATTGTTTAACATCACTCCTATCTAGAAGTTCGAATAACAAAAAAAAAAAAATGTTATATCCTTGCAATTCAAAAATAATAGAAATATGTAAGATTAAACGGAAAGTAATCAGCTTAGATAGAAAATAATCCGGTTAGGCAGAAAGTAATCGGATGACTGATTTTTTAAAGGGGTTACTGTTATAGGAAAAGGAAGAATATATTGACACGAGTGGCACGTGTGGATTTATCAAGTGGGTGGACATGTGGAAGAAGAACATTGGATGGAAAACTTTGTTAGATTGAATCGATATTTTACCAAATAGAAGCTGTGAACTCTCATTATCAATATCGATCAATTTTTCATTTTTTAATCTCTCTTTGTTCTTTCTCTCTGGATCTGGATTTGTGCTCATCATTGCTAGAATTGTTTCTTCTTCTAAATTCTAGTAAGGTGAGGTTTGAATTCGTGTTTTAGGAACATTGATTCAATCTTTTATTTAATATACAAGTTTTTTCTTTCACAAAGGTATCAGAGCTCAATTCGAACCTTGAAACTCAGATTCTATGGCAGAAACAAGAGCCGAAGCATCTCTATAAGAGGTAGTAGTGCAGGAGACGGAGGAAGCACTCGGATCTCGTTTGGATCAAGCTCTGAAATAGCAAAATCAGAAGATCGACAAGAATATAGCTGATATGTTTGATGTCATTTGTCTGATAGCTGATAAGGTGAATCAAGCATCATCGGAGCATCCAGTTGTGAATAGATCGAGTCTAGCGGTGTCGGCGTTATCGGATGAAGTAATTCCAGCTCAAGAACCCAATCGCACTTGAAGACACGTACGAATTTGAACTATTCTGGAGTTACTCGCTTAGCTAAGCTGGACTTTCCGAGATTTAATGGTGATAGGGTGATGGATTGGTTGTTTAAAGTTGAACAGTTTTTCTCGTTAGATCATACTCTAGATGAGTTAAAAGTCAAGTTATCTTCAATTCATTTTGATGGATCTGCTTCTACTTGGCATAGATCTTCATGTCAGACGGAAGATGGTATGTCGTTGTTGAGAGATTGGAAGACTTTTAAGCTGTTGTTGCAAGAGCGTTTTGCAGAGATTCTTGATGATCCTATAGCTGATCTTAAACAGTTGCAGGAGACAGGAAGTATATTGGAATATCATGAGCACTTTGAATTAGTTAGGATGAGAGTGAACTTACCTGAGGAATACTTGGTTAGTTCTTACTTGGCAGGGCTTCGTATGGATACACAAATGCATATTCGTATGTTTCAGCCTCATACTGTGAGAACAAGTGCAGAACAAGGTAATGAGTAATAAACCTAGACCTTTTTTGTCACAAGAGGAGATGAGTGATAGAAGGGCAAAAGATTTATGCTACTTCTGTGATGAGAAGTACTCATTGGAGCATTACATGAAACATAAGAAAACTCAGCTATTAATGATGGAGTTCGATGAAGATGTTGAAGTAGTGGAGACTGGAAATGCTAAAACAGAGGAGGAGGAGAAGAATTCACCACAGATCTCAGTGAATGTTGTTTCAGATATTTTTGACTACAAAACCATGAGAGTGCAGGGAGTCCATTCTAAAAGAACATTGTTCATCTTGATTGATTCTGGTTCCACTCACAATTTTAGGGATCCTAGAGTTGCTAAGAAGCTAGGCTGTCCAATTACATCAACATGAATGGCCAAAGTTTATGTAGTAGATGGAGGTAAGTTGGCCGTGAAGGGTAAAATTGATCAATTTGAGAGGACTTTTCATTCCATTTCATTTCAAGCAGATGTTATGCTTATTCTACTTGGGGGCTGTGATATGGTGTTGGGGATACAATGGCTTGAAACATTAAGGCCAATAACATGGGATTTCAGAAAGTTAGAAATGAGTTTCATGATAGGAAAAAAGAAATATTATTACATGGTATGCAGCAGGTGTTAGAGAAGTTGAAGCACATAAGCTTAACAAAATCAGGGAGGAAGAAGCTCAAATTGCGATGATTTATGCACATCTGGTTCCTGAGGATGATGACGGGATGATATGTTCACTGGAAACAAAAGTTCAGGACAGTAAGAAGGTGCTGGAAATAGGTGAATTGCTAGGTGAGTTTATGGATATTTTTGCAGAACCAAGTGAACTGCCCCCCTATAGAAAAAACCATAACCACAAGATTCCATTGCTGGAGGGTGAAATCCGATTAATCAAAGGCCTTACAAGTATGACTTACACCAGAAGAATGAAATTGATAAGATAGCGAAGGAAATGTTGAATAGTGGAACTATACAGCCTGGCTCTAGTCCCTTTGCTTCACATGTGGTGTTAGTGAAGAAGTAGATGGTACTTGGCGTTTATGTGTAGATTATAGAGGATTAAATGGAATGACGGTGAAGGACAGGTTTCCAATTCCTCTTATTGAAGATTTGTAGGATGAATTGTGTAACGCCCGTGTTCTGAGCTCGGGAAACAATGAGATCAGATGTTAACATGCTCAGGAAATGTTAACAAGCTCGAGATTGTAATGAGCTCGGGTTCGGGAATATTGGCGAGCTCGGGAAAGTTAGTGAGGTTGGTGGAGTTGGTGAGAATGTGATTAGTGGGATTGTGGTGGAATCCTTAATCACCTTTTCCTTTTAAAACTCATCTCTTTTCCCTCTGAACAATTATTTTCGAGCTGTAAGGGAAAGAGAAAGTGAGAGGACAGAGAGAGAGAGAACTCACACCTTAAGGAGAAGAAGAAGGGGCAAAACGTCCAGCAGACAGCGTGTGGGAGAAAGAGGTTCCGACCTAGCAAATCGTGTTGAAAGGTAAAGATTTTTGGTGGAGTTGTAGCTAAGCCATAGATCTAGATGCGCCTTTTTGCGGTTTTGGATTTGAGTCTGTAGTCTGAAAGTTATTCACAATTTCGTAGAGGTGTTCTGTTTACGTCGAAGGCAGGACCAGCGGAGACTCGGGGTTAGATCGCTGCCGCGTCCGTGGTCGGATCCTCACGAAATTTGGTGAGTAGTTTCAGGACTCATAGGGATTTAACTCCACCGATTGGTTTTGAAAGTGGACGGTTAGATCGAAAGTTATGGTTCGATCTTTCCGGCGGACGTTTCTGGGTTTTGCCCTGTTTTTGCCCAGTTTTGGTAACTTGGGTGTTTGTTGTTGTGGTTGGCTGTAGGTTTTTCTTAGCTGCTTTGAGTTCGTGTGTAAGGTCCTCCTGAGTGTGTGTGGAGTATACCTTGGCCGAATTCCCGTTGTGTTATTAAGGTGAGTGCGTGACCATGGGCTTATCTAAGCTATGGTAATGGTTTTGGTGTTTGTGTGTTGTTGTTTGATTGTGTAGGATGCAAATGGAAGTCATAATCGATTATGTGTGGTGTTATGTCAATGACTTGGTGGTCATTGGTTAGTCATTTGCATTGTGTGTTGATTGTTATATCATTATGCTTGTGTGTATAGCTCGTAGATGGGAGGATCGCCTCACTAAGTATTTGTGATAATACTTACGCATCTCTATGTGTGTGATGCAGGTAAGGATAAATTGTGATCGTGGAATCATGGCGAAGAGAGGAGGATGATCTAATTCTCGGTTTGTGTGTTTGTTTTATTACGGTTTTTAGTAGTACGTTTTAAATCTCGGTTTGGGTAATATTATTTATGGGAAATAATATTACTGTAAGTGTTTATGGTTTAATGTGTGTTTTTGGGTAATATTATCTTATGGGGGATAATATTACTATGTGAATTCGATTATGGTTTAAATTGAATTCGGTTTGTGTGGTTGCGAATATTATTTACGGAAATAATATTTGCTTGTTTAAAAAAAAAAAAAAAAAAAATAGACACTCGGGTTCTGGTCGTTTCAGTTTGGTATCAGAGCATTTACGGTTCTAGGATGGTTTAGGAAATTTAATTGGATTAATTTAATTTCCTTTTTGCTTGATGCATGTTGTTGTGAACTATTGAATTGTTCGGTTAAAAATTGATTATGTGTTATTAGTCAATTAAGTGTTGTATGGGGTCTTAGATCATCCTCTTCGAGCCTTTAAAGAGATTCCACGGTAAGTTGTTCTGTTTTCTGTCTTTGGTGTTGTGTTCTGAGCTTCTATGGTGTAAGTGCAGATGGTTAGAGGCAGAGGTCGTGGGCGTGGTCGTGGTCGTCCGCGTGGCCCAGGTCGTAGAGCTCCTTTAGTGGAGGAGAGTGTGGCACGAAGTGCTACAGTTGAGCAGGTCATGGATTCGCTTGCGGATCAGGAGGAGTCTGAGGGTGTGGCCGGTGTTGGTGCCGGTGTGGCCGGTGTTGGTGCCGGTGTGGCTGGGGGTCCAGCGGGTGCTGTCGGTGTGGCAGCGGGTCTTGCTCAGGCTCGAGATGACCGCATTGTGGATCTGTTGACCAGGCTGTTGGAGCGGTTACCCGAGAGGGAACCAGTGCAGGCTCCAGTGGAACCGCCTGTGGTGGCGGAGGAACCGCGAGTGGCGGTTGAGGTTGCTGAGAGGCTCCCATCTTATCTTAAGGTGATGGAGCAGTTGCAGAAGATTGGCACAGGATTCTTTTCCGGTGGTGCCAAGCCCGAGGAGGCAGATAAGTGGAGGACGCGGTTGGAGCGTAACTTCGATTCGACTAGATGTCCAGAGGGGTACCGAGTGGATCTTGCAGTCCACTATCTGGAGGGCGATGCACACCTGTGGTGGAAAGGTGTTGCAGCTAGGCGGACCCAGGCAGATATGACTTGGGAGGATTTTGTTACGGAGTTTAACTCCAAGTTTTTCCCTCAGGAGGCGTTGGATCGGTTAGAGGCGCGGTTTTTGGAGATGACTCAGGGGAACCGGACGGTTCGAGAGTACGAGGCAGAGTTTAACCGCCTCAGTGTGTATGCTGGTCGGGCCATGGAGGGAGAGCAGGCCCAAGTGCGGCGGTTCATGAGGGGTCTACGGACCGAGTTGAGGAACCACTGTCTGGTTCGAACTTTTGACACGATTGGGGAGTTGGTGGAGAAGGCTGCATTGATTGAGGAGGGTCTGAAGGATGAGGCAGTGGTAACCAGTCTGGGTTTTCAGACCAAGAGGTCGCATCAGCAGTCTAGTACAGGCAAGGGCGATAAGCCTGTACAGGGTCAAAAGCGTAAGTTTGAGGCTACTCAGAGGGTTAGCCGAAGCGGTCCGGGATGCTTCAGGTGTGGAAGCAAGGATCATAGGATTGCGAGTTGTCCTCAGAAGGACACGCATGAGGATACGCGGGTGTGTTATCACTGCAAGGAGACGGGGCACATTAAGCCTAAGTGTCCCAAGTTGCAGCGGTCAGAGGTGGCGGTGACACCACCGGCGAGGCATAGCGGAGCGGCACCTAGAGTGTTTTCCATGATGGAGACGGGTGGACCGAGTTCTGGGCCGATCACAGGTAATTCCTAAACTTATCCAAGTTAATTCTTATAGTTAGGAATTTGTGTGTGTTGTTGTATTGTTGTGAGACTCTTATCACATGAGCATTGTGAAGGGACCTTGCTCGTGGGAAGGACCGAGTCTCATGTGTTGTTTGATTCGGGAGCATCGCATTGCTTCGTTACTCCAGAATTAGCCGAACGCGGCAATTTCCAGAGTGAGCCCGGTGAGCAAACGGGAGTGGTTAGAGTTGCTGGAGGGAGGTTTCTACCTATTCAGGGTAGAATCGGAGGTGTGGATATCTTCGTGGTCGGGGAAGCTATGCCAGCAGACTTGATAGTTTGCCCTGTGGAGCTGTACGACGTTATCCTGGGTATGGATTGGCTCGGGAAGTACAGTGCGCATTTGGATTGTCGCCGGGGACGCGTAGTGTTCGAGCGAAAGCCGGAGAAGTTAGTTTTCCAGGGAGTAAGACCGACTTCAGGGAGCCTCGTGATCTCTGCATTGCAGGCAGAGCGAATGTTAGAGAAAGGTTGCGAGGCTTATCTGGCGACAATTGTGACTCCTGAGACTGTTGGAGCGGTTAAGGTGGGTGATATCCGGGTTGTCCAAGAGTTTGAGGATGTTTTTCAGTCGTTGCAGGGGTTACCACCATCTCGGTCTGATCCTTTCACGATTGAATTGGAACCAGGGACGATGCCGATATCCAAGGCTCCATACAGAATGGCACCAGCAGAGATGGCCGAGCTGAAGAAGCAGTTGGAGGAGTTGTTGGATAAGGGTTTTATCCGACCAAGTAGTTCACCGTGGGGAGCACCGGTGTTGTTCGTTAAGAAGAAGGATGGGAGTTTCCGGTTATGCATCGATTATCGGGGTTTGAACCGGGTCACGGTGAAGAACAAGTATCCTCTTCCGCGGATTGACGAGTTATTGGATCAGTTGCGAGGGGCTACTTGGTTCTCCAAGATTGACTTGGCATCGGGATACCATCAGATTCCGATAGATGTGGCGGATATCCGGAAGACTGCTTTCAGGACTCGGTACGGACATTACGAGTTTGTAGTGATGCCGTTTGGATTGACGAATGCACCAGCAGCGTTCATGAGGCTAATGAACAGTGTGTTCCAGGAGTATCTGGACGAGTTCGTGATCATCTTTATAGATGACATTCTGGTGTACTCGAAGAGTCCTGAGGAGCATGAGGTTCATCTGAGAACAGTTTTGGAAAAGCTGAGGGAACAGAAATTGTATGCTAAGTTGAGCAAGTGCAGTTTCTGGCAGCGGGAGATCGGATTTCTGGGTCATATTGTATCCGAGGCTGGAGTTTCAGTTGATCTAGAGAAGATCCAGGTTATCCGAGAATGGCCGAGGCCGAGGAATGCCACCGAGATAAGGAGTTTTCTTGGGTTGGCGGGTTATTATCGGAGGTTCGTTAAGGGTTTCGCGAGTATGGCTCAGTCGATGACGAAGCTGACGGGGAAGGATGTCCCTTTCGTGTGGTCTCCAGAGTGTGAGACAGGTTTCGCAAACCTGAAGGCAATGTTGACGTGTGCACCAGTCTTGGCGTTGCCAGAGCCGGGCGAGCCATACGTGGTGTACACGGATGCTTCGAGAGTGGGTCTCGGATGTGTGTTGATGCAGCAGGGAAAAGTTATTGCTTATGCTTCGCGGCAGTTGAGGAAGCATGAGGGCAATTACCCCACCCATGATCTTGAGATGGCTGCAGTTGTGTTCGCCCTGAAGATTTGGAGATCTTATCTTTATGGTGCGAAGGTTCAGGTGTTCACGGATCATAAGAGCCTGAAGTACATCTTCACCCAGCCAGAGTTGAATCTGAGGCAGAGGCGCTGGATGGAGTTGGTGGCGGATTATGATCTGGAGATAGCTTACCATCCTGGTAAAGCTAACCTGGTTGCGGATGCTTTGAGTCGCAAACGTGCGGTTTCGACTCGGAAGCAGGACATGGAGTCGTTGGTTGGTGAGCTCAGTGCATTGAGGTTATGTGTTATATCACAGGAACCGTTGGGTTTGGAAGCGGCTAATCAAGCAGACCTTCTGAGCAGGATTCGGTTGGCTCAGGAGAGGGATGCTGAGTTGATTAAGGCTTCCAAAGCTGAAGGTTCAGAGTATCAGGTCTCTGCTAATGGTACTATCCTTGTTCATGGAAGAGTGTGTGTGCCCTTAGACGAGGATTTGAGGCGAGAGATCCTGAGTGAGGCTCATGCGAGTATGTTCTCTATTCATCCAGGAGCGACTAAGATGTACCAGGATCTAAAACGGTATTACCACTGGGTCGGGATGAAGAAGGATGTGGCTAACTGGGTCGCAGCTTGCGATGTGTGTCAGTTAGTGAAGGCAGAGCATCAGGTTCCGAGCGGTTTGTTGCGGAGTCTACCCATTCCAGAGTGGAAGTGGGATATGATCACGATGGATTTCGTGGTTGGTTTGCCGGTTTCTCGGACCAAGGATGCTATTTGGGTCATCGTTGATCGATTGACCAAGTCTGCACGTTTTCTGGCCATAAAGAAAACCGATGGAGCTGTGGTTTTGGCTAGGAAATATGTGCAGGAGATAGTGAGACTTTATGGAGTACCGGTGAGTATTGTGTCAGACCGGGATCCTAAGTTCACTTCGGACTTCTGGAGAGCGTTCCAGGCTGAGATGGGCACTAAGGTGCATATGAGCACGGCTTATCATCCTCAGACGGATGGGCAGTCCGAGAGGACCATCCAGACTCTCGAGGATTTGCTGAGGATGTGTGTACTGGATTGGGGTGGTCATTGGGTGGATCACTTGAGCTTGGTGGAGTTTTCGTATAACAACAGCTACCAGGCGAGTATTGGGATGGCTCCATATGAGGCCCTGTATGGGAGGCCATGTCGTACACCGTTGTGTTGGACCCAAGTGGGGGAGAGAAGCACTTTGGGAGCGGGTTTTGTTCAGGAAACTACGGAGAAGATCCGGGTTTTGCAGCTGAACATGAAAGAGGCTCAGGATCGGCAAAAGAGTTATGCCGATAAGAGAAGAAAAGAGCTTGTGTTTGAGGTGGGAGATAGAGTGTATCTCAAGATGGCATTGTTGAGGGGTCCCAATAGGTCTATTACCGCGACTAAGCTGAGTCCGAGGTATATGGGTCCGTTCAGGATTGTTGAACGAGTTGGTGAGGTGGCTTACCGGTTGGAGTTACCTGAGATTATGCAGGCATTTCACAAGGTCTTCCATGTGTCGATGCTGAAGAAGTGCTTGCATAAGGATGATGAGGTGTTGGCTAAGATTCCGTCAGATCTTCAGCCTAACATGACCGTTGAGGCGAGGCCAGTGAGGGTTCTCGAGAGGAAGGTCAAGCAGGATCGCCGGAAGAAGATTCCGATGATCAGAGTCTTGTGGGACTGTGACGGTATTGAGGAAGAGACTTGGGAACCAGAGGTGAGGATGAAAACTAAGTTCAAGAAGTGGTTCGAGAAGCAAGCCGAGACTTGAAGCTTTCATCGATGGTTCCAGTTCCTTGTTGAGTATGGTGTTGTGTTTGTTTCATTATGTATTTCGTTTTGAGTTGTAACGACTTATACATTTTGAAGTTTAATAAGATGAGTATTTCTTATTAGAGTGGTGACTTGTGTAGTCATGTTTTGGGATATTCCGGGGTGGGAATATGTGCGGTAGTATGACATGGTGATGTTGTACGGAGGCCACGAGAGGTAGTTTCGGTCGGAGTTACTTATAGACGTATAGACTTGAGGACTCTAGGGACAGTGGTCCTGATCAACTCGTACATGTGTTTGGCCAGAGCTCGAAGGATGCGTTCCTGAGAGTGTGAGTGCCATGTGTTTGGCCAGAGCTCGAAGGATGCGTTCCTGAGAGTGTGAGTGCCATGTGTTTGGCCAGAGCTCGAGGGATGCGTTCCTGAGAGTGTGAGTGTCATGTGTTGCCCATAGCTCGAAGGATGTGTTCCTAAGAGTGCGAGTGGCGTGTGTACGAGTCGAGAGCAATGAGTCTATGACGTAGGTATAAGTACAGAGATCGAATGTAGACCTCGGGTTTTAGATTGGGATTGACTAGATGGGTCATCTCATCTTGACCGTGTGGACCGGGAGTTGTGTAGGTTGATAGTGTTCGACCACAGCTCGTGTTTGTTAGTGTGGCCATGTTGGCCACGAGTTGATCAATCGTTGAAATATTGTGAGGTGCGGTCCTTGTGGACGGACTGTGTGTCGAGATTCGAGGACGAATCTATGTTAGTGGGGGAGAATTGTAACGCCCGTGTTCCGAAAAAGGAAATGTTGACGAGCTCGGGATGCTAATGAGCTCGGGAGGACTTTGTGGTCGGGAAATGTTGTGAGGTCGGTTTTTCATCGTTGTTGTTTCGCGTGTTAATGGAGTTGGTGGGGGTAGGTGGGGGTAGGTGGATTAGTGGGATTCGTGGTGGAACCCCTAATCACCCTTTAAAAACTCGATTTCCTCTCCTCTTTGGGAAGCTTTTCGTGCCTGTGAGAGTTAGAGGGAGAGGAGAGAGAGCTCAAACCTTGAGAGGAGAAGAAGGTGAAGTCCTTGGAAGCGAATTTTGGTTTCAGCAGACAGGGTCTGGGAGAAAGAGCTTTCGACCGATCAAATCGTATGCAAAGGTACTGATTTTTGGTGGAGTTTTAGTTAACCCTTTAATCTAGTTATAGCCCTTTGCGGAAGTGGATTTGGGTTTATAGTCTGAAAGTTATTCACGATTTCGTAGAGGTGTTCTGTTTCCGTCGAAAGCAGAACCAGCGGAGGCTCGGGGTTAGATCGCCGCCGCGTCTGTGGTTGGATCCTCACGAAATTTGGTGAGTAGTTTCAGGACTCATAGGGGTTTAACTCCACCGATTGGTTTTGAAAGTGGACGGTTAGATCGAAAGTTATGGTTCGATCTTTCCGGCGGCGTTTCTGGGTTTTGCCCTGTTTTTGCCCAGTTTTGGTAACTTGGGTGTTTGTTGTTGTGGTTGGCTGTAGGTTGTTCTTAGCTGCTTTGAGTTCGTGTGTAAGGTCCTCCTGAGTTTGTGTGGAGTATACCTTGGCCGAATTCCCGTTGTGTTATCGAGGTGAGTGCGTGACCATGGGCTTATCTAAGCTATGGTGATGGTTTTGGTGTTTGTGTGTTGTTGTTTGATTGTGTAGGATGCAAATGGGAAGTCATAATCGATTATGTGTGGTGTTATGTCAATGACTTGGTGGTCATTGGTTAGTCATTTGCATTGTGTGTTGATTGTTATATCATTATGCTTGTGTGTATAGCTCGTAGATGGGAGGATCGCCTCACTAAGTATTTGTGATAATACTTACGCATCTCTATGTGTGTGATGCAGGTAAGGATAAATTGTGATCGTGGAATCATGGCGAAGAGAGGAGGATGATCTAATTCTTGGTTTGTGTGTTTGTTTTATTACGGTTTTTAGTCGTACGTTTTAAATCTCGGTTTGGGTAATATTATTTATGGGAAATAATATTACTGTAAGTGTTTACGGTTTAATGTGTGTTTTTGGGTAATATTATCTTATGGGAGATAATATTACTATGTGAATTCGATTATGGTTTAAATTGAATTCGGTTTGTGTGGTTGCGAATATTATTTACAGAAATAATATTTGCTTGTTTAAAAAAAAAATATATATATATATATAGACACTCGGGCGGGGTCGTTTCAAATTGCGTGGGTCTAAGGTGTACTCTAAGATTGATCTCAGGGCAGGGTACCATCAAGTCAGAATGGAAGATGAGGACATTCATAAGACTGCTTTTAAGACCCACAGTGGACACTATGAGTATTTAGTAATGCCTTTTGGGCTCACTAATGCTCCTGCTTCTTTTCAGAGTTTGATGAACTTTGTTTTCAAATGTTTTTTGAGGAAGTTTGTGCTAATCTTCTTTGATGACATTTTGGTGTATAGCTCTTCTTAAGAAGAACATGTGGAGCACCTTAAGAGAGTTTTGGAATTAATGAGGCAGCACCAACTGTTTGCTAAGAGAAGTAAGTTTGAGTTTGCAACTAGTAGGGTGGAGTACTTGGGACACTTCATTGATGCAGAAGGTATCTCCACTGATCCAAACAAGGTTAAAGCGGTGGTTGATTGGCCAGTACCTACTAACATTAAGCAGCTGAGGGGTTTCTTGGGATTAGCTAATTACTACCAGAGATTTGTCAAGAGTTTTGGTATCAGTGCTGGTCCACTAACAGCTCTGACCAAGAAGGATGCTTTTGTTTGGTCACAGGATGCTCAGAAAGAGTTTGAGCAGTTGAAGAAAGCTTTATGTGGAATTCCTGTTCTAGCATTACCTCTATTTGATAAGATTTTTGTGGTCGAAATAGATGCATGTGGACATGGTATTGGAGCAGTATTGATGCAAGAAGGGCACCCTATAGCTTACATCAGTAGACAATTGAAAGGAAAACAACTTCATTTGTCTATCTATGAGAAGGAGTTGCTTGTTGTAGTGTTTACTGTACAAAAATGGCGCCATTACCTGCTTCCGGGCCATTTCATTATTAAAACAGATCAGAGAAGTCTCAAATATGTGTTGGAGCAGCGTCTTAACACGCCTATTTAACAGCAATGGCTTCCAAAGTTATTAGAATTTGATTACGAAATTCAGTACAAGCAAGGCAAGAAGAATTTGGTTGCAGATGCTTTGTCAAGAGTGGAGGGTTCTGAGATATTACATATGGCTTTATCTGTTGTGGAGTGTGATTTGATGAAGGAAATTCAAAATTTATATGAAACGGATACAATGCTTAAGGAAATAATAGAAGAGTTGAAGAGGAAGCCTGAGAAACATTATTCATGGAGACAAGGTGTATTGAGAAGGAAAAACAAGATATTAGTGCCACTAAATATTACACTTAGGAATGCTATTTTGCAATGGTTGCACTGCACTGGTATTGGGGGACACTCCGCGAAAGATGTTACGCACCAACTAGTTAAGGCATTATTTACTGGAAGGGTATGCTTAAAGACATACAAACTTTTATTAGGGGGTGTACAGTGTGTCAACAATGCAAATATGACATTGCACCTTCTCCAGGACTACTTCAGCCTTTACCCGTTCCTGAGGCAGTTTGAACTGATGTCTCAATGGACTTTATTGACGGTTTGTCAGATTCTTTTAGAAAATCAGTGGTTTTGGTGGTAGTGGAGAGGTTAAGCAAAGCAGCTCACTTCATTGCTTTGTCTCATCCCTATACTACTTTAACAGTAGCACAAGCATTCTTGGATAATATTTTTAAATTGCATGGATGCCCAAGATCAGTTGTCAGTGATAGAGATGTGGTTTTTTTTAGTACAATTTAGCAGGAGTTCTTCAAGTTGCAAGGGGTCTCTTTACAGCTTTCAAGTGCCTATCACCCACAAAGTGATGGACAAACTGAGGTGGTGAACAGATGTGTTGAAACATATTTGAGATGTATGTGTTGTGAAAGGCCTGAATTGTGGAGTAAGTGGCTGGCATTAGCTGAGTATTGGTACAATACAACATTTCACTCAGCTACACAAATGAGTCCTTTTGAAGCGGTTTACGGTCAGCTCCTCCAGTGCACTTACCGTATCTTCCTAGGGAGTCAAAAGTGGTTGTAGTGGCTCGGTCTTTGCATGAAAGGGAGCATATGATCTTGTTGTTGAAGTTTCATTTGTCAATAGCATAACTCATGATGCAACAGTTTGCCGGTCAACATAGAACTGACATACACTTTGAGATTGGTGATTACGTCTATGTTAAGTTACAGCCTTATCGACAAAAATCAGTGGTGATTCGATCTAATAACAAGCTAGCTCCAAAGTACTTTGGTCCTTACAAGATTGTGGACATATGTGGACTAGTAGCTTATCGTTTAGAACTTCCAGCAAACTCACAAATCCATTCGGTGTTCCATGTCTCTCAATTGTATGTTCGTGTGGGTAATGTGCACACTTCTACTCACTTACTTACTATTATTCAGGATGTGTAAGTGAAGAACCAGTCCGGATTCTCGAACGTAAGATGGTTAATCGCCAAGGAAAGGCAGCTACCAAGGTTTTAATTCAATGGAAAAATGAGAGTGAGGATGAGGCAACTTGGGAGTTCCTATTTGATAGTCAGCAGAGGTTTCCTTCCTTTGAACCTTGAGGACAAGGTTCTGCAAACAGGGAGGATTTGTTACAGGAAAAGGAAGAATATATTGACACGAGTGGCACGTGTGGATTTATCAAGTGGGTGGACACGTGGAAGAAGAACATTGGATGGCAAAGTTTGTTAGATTGAATCGATACTTTACCAAATAGAAGCTGTGAACTCTCATTATCAATATCGATCAATTTTTCATTTTGTAATCTCTCTTTGTTCTTTCTCTCTGGATCTGGATTTGTGCTTATCATTGCTAGAATTGTTTCTTCTTCTAAATTCTAGTAAGGTGAGGATTGAATTAGTGTTTTAGGAACATTGATTTATATCTTTTATTGAATATACAAGTTTTTTCTTTAACAATTACTCATTAATAGAGACGAATGAGTGGACCTAGCGACTAAGCGGGAAGTATTCGGGTTTAGGCAGGGATTTTTAGATTAGGAGAATTAGCTATTCTCTACGTTTCGTCCATATCAAATTATTTATCAGATATCTAATTCATGGCGTAAAAGCTTTAAAAATTTTCATCAAATTTCCTAAAAACAAATGTCATGTTGTTTTGTTTCATTTAAAATAACAATTAACTTCGCTAAACAGAAATAGTTAAAGGCTAAACGTTTCGTAGACGGAGGATTAAATTTATTAATAGTTTTTACTTCAGAGTTTTTTTGACTAAAAATAGTGCAGGGTTTAAAAATGAAACGGAGCAAAGTCGAGGGTTTTTTTCATTAAATCCCCCAAATACTTAGTATGATCTAGTAAATAATAAAGAGTAATACGAGTCGGATATTATCGTTTGTTAGTAAGTGTTTGACTCGATCGTACATACAAATACTTAAATTATGTTATTTGTTAAGAGAAATATGGAAATTATGAAAATATGATTCTCGAAGAATCAAGAAGAATATGGAAGATGTTAATTTAGGAGGTTTATCATTATTTCTAGATGTATAGT
The DNA here is from genome assembly GCA_004349715.1 of Crucihimalaya himalaica. Taxonomy (NCBI): domain Eukaryota; kingdom Viridiplantae; phylum Streptophyta; class Magnoliopsida; order Brassicales; family Brassicaceae; genus Crucihimalaya; species Crucihimalaya himalaica. The sequence continues at coordinate 466,596 of SMJT01000061.1, read as the reverse complement.
TTACATCTTAATTAGAATAGGAAACTTAGGTTCATTGTAACTCCAAGAGAATGTATTATATCTCCTCAAGCATCATATTTTCATGATTTCCATATTGTTGGACAATCATCTCTGTCCGTCGATCTTGGTAGATCTCCGATTCTCCTAACATAACTCTTTATTTGTTTGGAAAACGGCGGGTGTTTTTAAGGACTCAAACCAAATAAGAATACAGTAAAAATACCAAATTCTTATGTTCACCCATTGAAACAACCGTCCAATTTCATTCAAAGGACGTTAATTAGATAACTAGGATATAGAAAAAACGTAGCAAGACTTTTATTCTTCATCATCCCTTTAATACAATAATAAGCTGAAACACAGTTTGTTTTAATTAATCACATGACAACTCTTCCTGATCTCACCATTAACACCAGTAAGAGGCTGAATGTTCCCCATGTTTACCATCGACTTTGCGAATTGTTGGAAGAATAGGTTCTCGTCGTCAGCATAAGCTTTCACCAATGCAGCAGTCTTGCCTACGTTGCCAGTGAGAAGCACTTCATCTGATGTCAATAAGCCTTTGCCCCATAGGAGAAGCTTGAAGTATATGTTGTCGAATCGAGCAGGAGAGGCTAAGTCTAGTGGTGAAATGTTGTTGTCACCGCCCGTTGGTGGACATATCGATCTGAGACCATAGTAGTAAGACCTCTCTAGTGTCTCGTCTGGTTGGTTATTACCATTTTGATTGTATAGCCTTTGTTTGAACGTTGTACATCTCGCTACTCCTATCGTATGCCCTCCTGCAAAATTTTGGTTTATTCAGTTCAGATTTGTTTGCACTAAATTCGGGTTCGGTTCGCTTTTCAAAATCGGTTTCGGTTTGGTGTCCATGTGGACCCATATAACAAAAGAATAATACATGTTATTAAGCTCACCTGATAGGGAAACAAGATCTTCTTCGTTCAAACCTTTGCGTTGAAACATGGTTAAGAGATTCTGAATAGTGGAGTTTGGTGCAGGAATGTTTGTGTTTGCTCCATTGAGGCTCGATGTCCTCGAGTCTCTCCTCCCTAGTGGAAGCTCCCATGATGGTCCACCGCTCTGTATTGAACCACATTGATCAGAAAATCTAAGCTATATACATGTAAGTGCGCCAATATTTTACTCTTGAAGGTCTCTTATTTTACCAGTATAGTTGAGCCACGAGCAGCAAGAGCTAAAATGTCGGCACAGGAAACGACTTGAGGGCAAACTTGCTCCAGTTTGGCTTTAATTTCATCGATTACTTGAAACCCTCTAATGGAGTTCTTGTTTGGTCCCGCATTCTTTTCACTTCTTATGGTAGCACTATCATCCAACAAAATTGATGCATCACAGCCCTGTTTATACATAGAGTACTTAAGTGTTAAGCTTATGCGACACATAAAGGGAAACCAAAACTAGGTCATGACTTTACCTGGACGAAGCAATCGTGGAAGTGAAGCCTGAGTAAAGATGCTGCCATTCTTGGCTCTTTAGCTATGGCTTTTTCCAGCACAGACATGACAATCTCATCAGCTTGTGGGCAAGAGAATTGGTAGAATTGTGGGTAAAGACTTGAGGTAAAAGATCCTCCAATTGGGCCATTACTTCTCCATCCAAATCCTAGACCTGGATGACCAACAACAATATCAAAAGAGAACAAAGCAAAAAGCACAAGACCACGAGTAAGCATTGAGATAGCCATTTTTGTAACTTGAGTTTTTAAGATGAGATAGAAGTAGAGTGGTGGGGGGATTTATACTTGGAAGAGATTCAAAAAGCTAACTGCTCCAAGTTTACCAAATCCTAATTTAGAATGTAAGGTAAAGAAATAGACATAGTCAACTTATCCTTATTATACCTCCTCTTTGTCTTTTTGAAGTCTTCTACCAACTCCAAGAACGAATCCATGTGCCTAACTTCACATGTGATCCCAACAAAAACGCTTTGTACCACTATTAGGTAAGGCTTTCAACCATAAGTATTTGCACTGTTCTTACCTCCTTGTGTTGTATGAGAGTTGAACATTAAAAATGATGAGTGAACTGCTACATTGAGAAACAACTCTTACCAAATAAAGTTTTTTCTTCATTTCTTATTTTACAAAATCAGACATTCAGCAAGTTGTATCCACTCTGCATTTAAGTCTTTTGGTCACATATCAAGACCAGAGCAACGCAAATATACAGACAGCTTGGTGTAATGCTACAAAATATTGAGTTATGTTTTGACCTAAGTGTTACATAGGTTTAAGCAGCTGTACAAAACGAATATAATTAGTCACATTGCTTCAGGATGAATTCTCTATTTGGATAAAAAAAACATATAAACTGCTTCAAAAATACATTTTTTTTGTTAAACTTTTTTTTTTTGTCAAACCTTCAAAAATACATTAAACACTGTTTTGTTCAAAAGCTTTAACTTAAGAAAGAACTACAAAAACTAACACTTTGTTACTTTTCAGATACTGCCTACTCGTCCAAAATAAGCCATGATGTTGAGAATCTGATAGCTGCAAACCAAACAAATGTATTGCCCGTGATCAAAAACCACCATCATGTTTTGTATCATCACTCACTTTTCTTGGATCCATCGGTTCCATAAGTGGGATTTGAGGTTTCAGATGAAGCTACACTAGAGATGTTATGTGATGATGCCTCTGTAATTCCAGCTGAGTACTTTTTGATCCTCAGTGAAATCAGAACACTTGACAGTATCCCAAGTACTGGGAAAACATAACCCCAGACCTGACTTTTCTGTTTTCCGGCAACAGAAGCCACAGCCATACCAGCGAGGCTGCCAACCGATGCGTTCTGCAAGATCATCGGGAGGCAGCCAATAACGGTGGGAAACAGAAAATCAGCTACAAACCGGACTTCTGTGGCTGCCAAGGCGTAGTTTATGACATAGGAAGGGATGGGCGAGAACCTTGCAAGAAGAACAAACTTCCAACCATCGCGCTCGACTCCTCTTGAGAGAATATTAAAGTATTTGTTTCTCTGAGCCCACCCAGTTGCTCTGCTGGAACTCTTAAAAACAAACCTGAAAATATGAAAACGTATGAGAGAATGGCAAGTCTGCTCCCAATAAAATCTAAGTTGCATTCTCCAACATATGTTAATTGGCAAATAGAATCACGACAAGCATCTAAGGGTCGTTCATACATATCCATCAGATCCACAAGACAACAACCAATCTCATCCACACACAGAATCTGAAGACATGAGCATCTAAAACTTTAAAGAAAAGTTCTGAAGGCATGCATCTTCTCCGCCTTTGCGGCGAGTTGTAGTGTTATTTTTAACCAACAAAGAGATCGTTTTGTCTACACAAACAAAGGTTCCCTTCCTATCATGCTTACAGTTGAATGGATTTTTATCAAAAGTTCTGTATAAGGTTTCAACGATTGTACACTACACGAAAAATCTACACCATCTCCAAGTAACAGCTTAACATAAACAAAAGTAGAATGTGTTAGCATATATTTATTCTATAAAGCCATGTGAGGGTCCTTGCTCTGAATCAAAATCAATTAGAACAAATTCGTACACTATTGACACAAACAAACGATCCAGAAGCTCAATTTGAATCAGATACAGAGAAATGTATAAAAAACGCAAAGGAGAGAGAGGAGAAGAAAGAGACCTGCCGATCCAGAAGGAGAAGGAAGCGGCGAGAACCTTAGCAGAGAAAACACAGAGAAGTGCGGGAAGAAATCCAAAGAGCATAGAAGCACCAGCTTCAAAGAAGACGGCGTGAGGGAGACACAGAGCTAAGGTTACGGTGTGGACCGCTACATAAGTCGGAATCGCCCAAATCCCGAGCCGATCTGACCATTCCTTGAGCATTTCTAACGCCGCCTCTTTGTTCCATCCGTATTGAGTCGTGCCTTGTCTCACCACAATTGCAATTATCGCAACCGTCGCGGCGATCACCAACCATTTCTTCATCCCGGAGCTCTGAGATCAGAAGTGAAGAAAGCGTGAAAAGGGACGATTATAATCGTTGCTTGTGAAAAAAGGTAAATTGCAAAACAAAACCTCAAATTTTCAATTTGTTGCATATATATCCTTGATCTACGAAAATTACGAGGTGAGACTATTCTTCAACTCACAATAAAGTCTGCGACATAACCTGGTATCATTTTTATGTTCCTTCTCTAACTGCAGGCTAACCAGATTAAACAGTTACATTAATTTTTGAGCGGACAACAATTTGTTATTGTACATTATTATTATTTATTTTTTTAACAACTACTTTATTTGATCAAGAAGAGATGAGCATTCATAAATAGAGAAGGAACATAAAAATGATAAAAAAAAAAAAAAAAGAGTTATTAGGAATTCTCAGGAGATATTCATATAACAAATCACCTTAATTTTGTCTTCAATAGAGAGACACGAAGCAAGAATAGTAGGATCTGAGATACCTGAACCTTTCCAAATATACTTCGCATAAATGCAGTCAAAGAATAGATGTTTGGAAGTTTCATCTGCCTGACAACAACGGGGCAAATCGAATGTCTTGTAACATGACGATATTTCAAGTTGACTCCAATAGATAAATCTCTCGAAATTAATCTCCACATGAAATGTTTAATTTTTGGAGCAGATTTTAATTTCCAAATTGCTTTCTTAGCATTTATATCTCTTGGAGGTGGTTGAACAACATTAGGAGATGGAAAATGGGTAGCAAACCAATAGCCCGATTTAACCGTATAAATACCATTTGTTGTATAGTGCCAACCCAACATATCTTGCTCAGCCTTAGGAAAAAGTTTAAGGGACAAAATGAGATCAACATCTTCCGGAACAACATTAGATTGGACCTTATTCACATCCCAATCTGTTTTCTGAGCATTAAACCAATTGCACACTTTGAAATTCAGGACGCCATTGTTCCTTTTAACGGGAGGCCGATGAGGGTGTATAGGAAGCCACGGATCTGACCAAACACTAATCAAACTTCCATCGCCAGTTATTAACTGCATACCTTGTTTGATCAGATTACGGCCTGCAAGCAATGATTTCCAAACATAAGAAGATCGCCTCCCTTGAGGAGCATTAAGGATATTTATGTCAGAAAAATATCGATCTTTTAAAACTTTAGCCACCAAACTATTCGGATGATGTAAAATTCTCCAAATTTGTTTGCCTAATAAAGCTAAGTTGAATTGCTCTAAATCGCGGAAACCCAGACCCCCTTCTCGTTTAGGTAGACACATTCTTTTCCAATTAAACCAGTGCATACCCTTTTTATCATCCCGTGAACTCCACCAAAATCGACTCAAAATACCCGTAATTTCTTCGCAAATCTGAGTAGGAAGCTTAAAAATATTCATCGAATAAATAGGCATAGCAAGAGCCATTGATTTAAGCAAAATCTCTTTTCCATCTAGCGATAAAAATTTCTTACTCCACCCCTGACTTTTTGCTTTAACCTTTTCAACAATATAATAAAACATCTCCTATTTCTTCCGATCAAATTGTTCCGGTAATCCCAAATATTTACCCTCACCCCCTTCATTATGAACACCAAGAATATGGCGAGTTCTTCTTTTAACCGCTTGGTTTACTTTACTTCCACAAGTGATCGAAGACTTTCTCAAATTAATAGCTTGACCAGAAACCTTCTCATACATCAAAAGAATTTTCTGCATAGTCCTACAAGACTTATTATTTGCTAACATGAAGAACAGAGAGTCATCAGCAAATAATAAATGATTGACAGTCGGACTCCTATTACTGATTTTAACCCCTTGGATTAGTCTTTTGGAAGCAATTTTATCCATTAAATGTGAAAGAACCTCAGCACAGAGAAGGAATAAATAAAGAGATAAAGGATCACCTTGACGAATACCACGTTTGGGTTGAATGTGACCATGGGCTGAACCGTTAACTATAACTGAATAGGTCACTGAAATAACACAAGACATGATCCAACGAACCCACTTAATATCGAAACCCATATGCAGCATAGTCTTCTCCAAAAAAATCCATTCCAACCGATCATAAGCCTTGGTAATGTCAGTAATTAAAGCCATATAAGATTTTGCTTGACACATCCGAATTTTAAGCGAATGGAAGATCTCTTGAGCCAAAATAGTATTGTCCGTGATAACACGACCACGGATGAAAGCTGCTTGATTTTCAGACATGACTCCTGATAGATGAGGTTTTAATCTGTTGACAAGAATTTTAGAGATGATTTTATAGCTGACATTGCATAAAGCATCAGGGCGAAAATCAGCTATAGTGATCAGGGTAGTTATCTTTGGAATTAAACAAAGGTTTGTATGATTGTGATCAGGATCAAGAAGACCTGTTTCAAAAAAATCTTGAACTTCTTTAATAATCGCAAGACTAATATCTTCCTAGAAATGATGATAAAAACTCGTAGTAAAACCGTCAGGACCTGAGGCACGATGAGGACCAATTGGAAAAAACAGCTGATTTTATTTCATCAATCGAGACTTCTCTAGTAATAATACTATTTATTGTCGACGTTATCTTAGGCTGGAAGTCACAAACAACTTCGTGATAATCATTATCAGAAGCTGGACTTGAAGTGAAAAGATCCCATAAATAATTGGTGGCCACTTCCACTATTTCTTTTATACCACGACTAGGATTACTTGAACCATCCAATATCGAAACCAGTTTGTTACGAGCTTGTCTTGTCTTTGTAACTGAGTGAAAAATTTAGTGTTCCGATCTCCTGCTTGCAACCAAACATCCTACTTTTCAGCTTCCAAAATATTTCCTCATCAATATAAGCTCGATTGAGTTCAGTTTTCAATCGAGCTTTCTCTATCGGGTTTAAAGAACCAGTAACTACTCCTCGGTCTCTGAGAATGCCAATTCTTTCTTCTGCATTGGTTCAATGCCTACGTTTCCAATTTGAAATCCAGCTCCGACAAGAAGATAGTCGAGAACAAAGGGATGTATAACGGAAACCATGTGAAGATTGATGCCAACCTTGTAAGACCGAATCCTTAAACCCTTCTCTATCAGGAAGACGAGGGTCATATCTAAAGCTAACAAGGTAACGCTCTTCTTTTTCTGAAAAGTTAGTAACCAACGGGCGATAATCTGACTCACCAAACTCTAGAAAAACCGTTTTGGAAAAAGAAAAAAGTGCATGCCACGCACTGTTTGCCATTGTTCGATCCAAACAACAAGAAACATTATGAGAACCTCTTTTGCATGCCCAAGAAAATTTGTCCCCTCAGGACTTCAGATCAGAAAAATCGCAATGACTGACCATTTGTCGCATTCCTTGAAATGAGGCTTCAGATCTCAAACGACCACCCTTTTTCTCATGATTTCCCAAAAGATCATTAAATCCCCTAAAATATACCAATGCTGGCAATTTCTACTAATAGAGATTCTTTCTAAACGTTTCCAAAGATTGTATCGATGACTCGGATTTAGGTGCCCGTACACAAACTAAAAATAGAAGCCCATTTCATTAAATTCAACAAAGCAATGTACAAGATGCGGATACTGAAAAAGAAAAACCATATCTACAGAATTCTTCCAAACTACGACTAAACCACCACTTAAACCAACCAATGGAACTATTGCATAGTTACTAAAACCCAATTCGCCGTACTTCTCACAAACAAAGTCATTTTGCTGCTTAGTTTCAAAGAGGCAAATGATGTCTGGGAGATATCGCCGATTGATCTCCTTAAGGCGTCGAATCGTCAAGTCATTGCCTAGACCTTGACAGTTCCAACAGGCCGTCCTCATGGCGCACTTGGTGGTTTAGGGCCCACCCCGTCTCTAAGCAAATCATTAATAATGGAAGCAGACACACTTGTCTCAGCCCGAGCTCTAATTGCTACCTTAGTAGCTCCTTGATGCACCCTAAAGTCCAGCCCATCATCTCTTTTGCGTTTAAAAAAGTCATTGATTTACATACCCATTGAAGACATACCAACAACTTCAGTTCCTTCAAGTCGAGGATAAATAGAAGACGAGGCCAACAAACGATTCGGTGGACTTTTAGAACCTGTGGAGGCAGCATAAACAGCAAGAGAATCGTGATTAGGATCCACATCAGATAAATTTTCATTGTCACCTGAATCCTTAGCCATAGTATCACGATTAGCAGGATTCAATGAAGGATCAGCCTCATTTGTCTCGGATAGGACGATAGCATGGCGATAGTGCCCTGTAGCCAAGGGGCTCTGTTGGTCAGACTCTTCAGCCCGAAATTCCTCTCCGCCAGATGGCTGCAAGCAAGTCCCAGATTCATGAGTGAGCATTCCGCAATCAACACAAAACTCCCAAAGCCGCTCATATTTGAATCTCAGAAGCGTATTCAATCTCAGAACAAACTGGAAATTCCTCAGGAACTTCAAGGGCAGCTCTACATTCGAGTTAATTTTCATGCGAACAAAAGCAACACGACGAGACATTGAAGCAATCATAATATGTCCCTAACCATTTCCCCAAAGCTTCACCAATGCAAACAATCACGCCGAGATTAAGGAATTGGAATGGAATTCCTCTCACTTGGATCCAAAAGAGAATGAAATTAGACACCAAATATTTCATCGATGGAGTCCATCTCTCCAAAAAGAGCATATGGTTTGCGTACGCCCAAGGACCACGTCGCAGGACCATTTCCAAAGCCTTCTCATAAGGGAACACAAACTGAAATTGTCTTCCCTCAATCATACGACCATGGACAAAGCCTTCTTGACCCCAGATTCGTGGCATGTTTGCGATGATAGCACGAATATTCTGACGCCATGGAATGGTCGGTCGGCCTACCATGATGAACTGATTTTCCTCTACAGCCCGATTCACCACATTCGATGGCAGAGCAACTGGCGGATCATCACAGCCCAGGGCGATGTCTTGAATTGCTTTCCGGAGATTTTCAGCCATTATGTGATGGAATTGATTTGTGTAATCAACCGCAGAGAATCAAATATAGCAGTTAGGAGAATGAACGCAATGGAGAAATCGATCAAAAGACTGCCTTTTATAATCGATAATGACCGGATAAAAAGCAGAAATAACTTCATCACAAAGGGTAATGGAACTCATCGTGGGGACAAACCGGGGAGAGTGGATGTAGCCCGAGAAAACCACTCCATATGCACCAGAAAATTCGCAAACCACTGACGAAGAAGTGAGGGAAAATCTGTAAAAAAAAATGTAAAACAATCGCAAAAGAGATCGCCATCAGAAAAGCGTTGTCTAAGTTCTATAAAAAAGCGGTTTGTAGTTAATATGTAACATATTTCTTCTATATATATTTTTTTGTCTGCAATATTACAGATTGTAACTTATAAATGGTAAATAAAAAATGATTCAATTTACAAACAAATTTGTTAGTCCCAACGCCTGCTACTATTCGAACTAAAGTTTTCCGAAATCTTTTCGAAATTAAACTCTTCGAAGCAGAATTTATAAATCTATTCTAATTTTATACCAATTATTTCACTGTTACGAACTCTATATATTTTTTTTCAATTTTTTGAGTTTTCTTCGTAATAGAAAATTAAGTAAAAGTAAAAAAAAAATTCCCGATATTCATTTCATTTTTTCTGGAATAAAAGAAAATCAGGTGTTTTGATTTTCGTCGCTAGCATACAGAGACATACATTCCAACAAAAATTATGAAAAATGAAATTGTTAAACTTATGGTACAGAGATAACTCTATCCTTTTTGAGCCGTATATGAAACAATTTGTCACATAAAAATCGTTTAAAAAAAATATATGTTTTAAAAAAATGATAGAGATGAGATGAAAGTGAGTAAATAGGAGGCAAATGGCTGAGATACTTCAATGTACTCTCAAATCTACCCTACTCCAAAATGATCTATTTTACTCCTCCCTCTTAATTTGACTTTCTTCCCCCAATTTACCCTTAGCTGCCAACCAATCAAAACTCTCCATATCTATTCCAATGAAATCACGCCACGTTAATCCTCCTCAAACCCAAAATCCACAAATGCGAAAGATATGTACGATGCTCTGATTGCGATTCTTCAATTCTTCAATACGATTTCTTCAATTCTTTAGCTATTCCATTCCTAGCCATAGCCATTGTTGATCCGCAGAAGCTCTTCCAAATTGTTGTCCCAATCGTACCTAGAGCTCGATCCGGATCATTAGAGCTTGAAAGCTTTGCCGTCCACCTTAACTCGAATTTGAGCTTGAAAGGTGAGTAGTCGAATTTCAGTTTGTATCGAGTTTGTAGAGCATAAAGACAGTAATACATTGTCAATATGGAGGGCATTACGAGTATAAGGCAGATGATGGGTGTCGATGGGTGTCTAATAAACCTAAATTGATAGCATTAACATTTAAGGATGAGAATGAGATAAATTATGTTATGTCGATTGATAGAATTCGATGGAAGCTTTGTATAGAGTTTGCAACGAAAAATCTGAGGTTGAGTTACATTCCGCTAATAGTGAAACCTCCGATTGCTTCATATATCTTCGATGATGATGATGTTGATGGTTTTCTATCGATAATGGACAATGAGCAACGTAGAAGTCCTTTGTATGTGGAATTAAGTGAGTGCGTTGAGAAAGTATTAAGAAGCAAGGTTGGGAGTTCAGTTGGTGTGAATTATGAGAATAATGACTCAAATCTCACAGTTAATGATGGAGCAATAATGGTTTATGGCGCAGAGGAAGTTAATGAGGTGAATGCACAGGATGTTGGTGATGGGTATGGTGAAGCTGTTGGTATGCATGTAATTCTAGAGGCACCATGTAATGAAGAAGGAAGTAAGTCTCTAGAGATGTGGGAAGATGGCTCATGTTTGGAAGTGGGACAAGAGTTTGTGAAAAAGGAACAAGTGCAAGAGTTAGTGGCTAGAGCGGCACATAAGGAATGTTTTGAGTACGTTATCTTAAACTCTGATAGTTGGAGATATGTGATGAAATGTCGTGAGAAAGAGTGTAATTGGTATTTACGAGTGGCCAAGCCTCAAAAACTAAGAAAGTGAAATGGTCAGTTAGAGTATATAGGAAGATGCATTCATGCTCTCGTGCTACTGCCAGCACAAGTACTAATAGAAGGGGATGTACACCACAATTAGTTGCATCTGTTGTGCAAGAAGATTATCCAGGAGTATTGGAGACCCCTGATGCTAAAGATCTCATTAGCCTTGTACATGGAAAACTGAATGTGAAGGTGTCATACTCAACTGCTTTGAGAGGCAAAAAATTAGTTGCAGCTCGTGTGCGTGGTAATCCAGAAGAGAGTTACAAGTTGTTGCCTTCTTATCTGTTCATATTAGAAAAGTTGAATGAAGGTACTAAAACAAGTTACCAGTTGGATGAAGAACAAAGGTTTCAGTATGTGTTCATTGCGTTGGGAGCTTGCATTGAAGGTTTAGGTGTATGCGGAAAGTTCTTTGTGTAGATGCAACTTTTCTCACAAATGGTGGTGTGTTACTATTTGCTTCAGCCCAGGACCTCAATCATCACCATTATCCCATTGCCTTTGTTGTAGTTGATGGTGAGAAGGAATGTAGTTGGAAGTGGTTTTTCACTCAGCTGAAAACTGTTGTACCAGAACAGCCAAAATTGGTTTTTATTAGTGACAGAAATCAAGGTCTCATCAATGTTATTGTTGATGTGTATCCGAGTTGTGAACATGGGTTTTGTGTTTACCATTTGTCATAGAATGTGAAAGAAAAGGTTGGTGGAATTAGCAAAGAAACAGTTGCATCAAAATTTAGGGAAATGACTCAGATTTATACACAGTCTGAATTTGATAAGGTGTATGACGAATTCAAGATTAAGTATCCAAAAGTAGGTGAGTATTTGACAAAGAGTGTGAAAGTAAACAAGTGGGCAAGGTGTTATTTTGCAGGGGCTAGGTACAACTTGGACACAACAAATACTGTAAAAACCTTGAATAGTGTATTCAAGAACGCAAGGAAGTACTCTTTACTCCCTATGATTCATGTCATTTGCAAAAATTGCGGAGTGGTTTAACAGACACAGGCAGGAAGCAGTCAGTGGATCAAATACCCGGAAAATGGTACCTTTTGTAGAGAATGAATTGCACACTAATTGTAAGGATGGTGCAAGCTTAAGAGTGAATACGTTGAACACCTTCTTGATGGAATTCAGTGTCATTGGACGTGATGGCAAACTATATTTGGTGGACTTGAGGAGAAAAACTTGTTCTTGCAAACGTTTTGATCTAGACATGTATCCTTGTGTCCATTGTCGTTGCCGCTGTGCTTGAATACATGAAGTTGGGTACTCGAACGGTGGATATACATGTATACAATTTGTGTTCGAATTATTACACCTTGGAACAGTGGGCATTGGCGTACTCCCAGACAATTTATCCAGTCCTAGATGTGAGTGAATGGGTAGTTCCCGATAATATACAGGTCATGTCTGCTTTGCCTCCAAATTACCTGAAGCGAAAGAGTGGGAGACACCAAGAGAATCGATATCCTTCTGCTGGAGAAGGTCGGAAGAGGAGGAAGAAGAGTAATAAGGTAGTTTCAGGGCAAAACTTGGGTCAAATGGTTTGCATGATACTGTAAAACTGGGACAACAATTTGTTTTATGTTTTATGTGATAATCTGTTTTATGTGATAATCTGTTTTATGTAAAACTGGGATAACAATTTGTGATACTCTGTTTTATGTGATACTCTGTTTTATGTGATACTATGTTTTTAATCATTCATTCATAGCATTTGTCATTAAAATGAAATCCAAAAACTTATAATACATAGCATTAAAATGAAAACCAAAAAACTTCACAATACATAACATCAAAACAAGGCAACCTTTTGACGAAACTCTCGACAAAACAAAAAAACTTGGATGATCCAAAAAAAATCTTCAAACATGGATCCTCTTGCACCACCTTTGAAATCCTCATTCCATTTGTTTTCCCAGCCATTCAGTTTTTCATACTTACAGGTGTAGAGTTTTATAGCATTAAATTGCGCTCGCTTCTCCATGAACTGTTGAGGATCTTCGTAAAACCATACTTATGGAAGGTTTGCATCCGCTAGTTTCCGTCTGACGCTTCTAACAAATTCTCTGCTTGTTTTGGTAATGTCTTTCTCGAACTCGTCGTAACTACGAAGGATGGTGTAACTATAAATAGCCACATCGTAGCCCTTAAGAGCAGATTCTCTAAGAGTTGAAAGGCCTTGATCCAAATTGCTTTCTCGGAAGAACTCTGAGAGACCCCTCATGAAGATGGTAGAAGCGTTGTTGTTTTCAAAACAACGAACTCTGAACGAATCTAGTGCAGATGGGAAGGGATGTGGCTAGTGAAGACGTAAAAAGAATCAATCAATTGATGAAAAAAATTCATCATCTTCGACAATTTCACGGAAAAGCTTACAAGTCGATTTGAGCATAACCATATCACGGAAATATTGTTGACATACTATCAACAGAATAATGTTTAGCAGATCGACTGGAAGATCTTCAAGACTGCGTTCTAAAGATAAATTGTGTTTAAACCTCTTTGAAGAAGAAGAAGAAGACTCGCCCTCCTCAAAAACTTTTCATTGTTTCTTCTGGTTTGGTAAAACTAATCTCTCTCTTTGATCTCTTTCCCTTATTTATCTTTTCATTATAAGGAAGTGAAAGGTTTTTGTTAAAAGTCGCAACTTGGACACAAGGAAGTGAAGGTTTTCGGCGTCAGTTATTAATTATGAAAGGACACATAAGCGGCATAATGTAATAATGAGAAGACAAATACATTGATTGACACAACAAAATAGTGTTTAGCAGAATAATGTAATTACACATATTTAATAAAACTAATGAAAAAACAATATTTATAAAACTAAAATATTAAAAAAACGAAAATGTAATTACAATGTAATTATATAACTTACAATGTAAGCACAAAAATGTTAGAAGCACTAAACTAATTTTTTGCTTGATTGCTACTAACAACAAGACATCCATACACAATATCCCTTATACTTTTGAAAACACAGAGACTCACCTGTTCTTGAAACATCGCAATGACCCTTTTCCCAAGCTTTCCAGATATCACCAAATCAGTTTCAGATCTAACCACCATGTACTTCTCCGTAAACAATCGCAGCTTCCCAGACTACACACATTATTTCACAACATCATCCAACCAACCCTTCATCGCCAGTTTCATCGCTGTAATCAATGTTCAAGAACCTTCTAGATTCTTTCCCATACAATATCTTGACAAAAGAACCACCCAAATTACACACTTTTGGTATTGTTTTCCTCTCCCCCAGACTTATCTCTTTTTATGTTCTCTTTATTTTTATTATTATTATTTTTTTTCGCTTCGCATAAACAAATCAAGGTTTGAGACGCGAGTATTGATGGTGTTTGCCACCGAATCCCCGGTTCTCCCTCTCAATGTATCAAAGGCTCTAGACGAATAATGGGATCCCGGGAAATGTTCCTACCCCTCGCTTCCAACCTTTGTGTGATCATTCCTTATCCAAGTAGTGTAATGGGATCACTGGAAATTTTCCTAGCCCTCTTGATATGCTCAAATATAATACCCTAAGAGTACTAAAGCAGTAGATGCAGTATCTTAGGGGTCGAACCACAAAGACTCAAGAATTCACTCAATAGATATTAAGACTCGAATTAAGCTAAGCGAACAAAGTAAAGCAGGAAATAAGCAGCAGAATATAAAAGTTGTGTAATTCAATGGAGGAAAGCGCTAGGCCTAGGGAAATTCTCCGGTCAATCAGAATTGCAGATCAAATAGAATGGTAGGAGGATATTAAGCATTGTTCTTGAACTTGAAACACAAATGTAAAATCAACTAACCGTCGCTGCGAAGATTATCTATGTCTAAACCTAGAATTTCAAATTTCTTTGCAAATCCTATGAATTCAAACAAGCATTAATGATCAGGTTCAATTGTTCACAAAATCCTAAACCAAATTTCTTTGTGAATAGGTCTTTTGCTCATCTAACACTAGTTCAGGCAATCAATCACACTTTCGTGCCAATCAAACAACCTAAGATCANCTAGAATAAGCAGTAATCACAAGTCTAGATGAAGAACCCTAAGGATTTTCCTAACAATTTAATTCAATCTAACAATTCATCAAACACCTTTGAATAACCCTAAACCTAACAAATAATCTACTCAGACATGGTGAATGAAGCAAACATCATGAATAGAATAGATATCATAAAGTAAAATAGAGTAAGAATACAAAGAGAGTTCAAGATCTTTCTCCCAAAACTCAATTGCAAGAATACTCTATCTCCCCGAATCAATGTCTACTTGGAGGCTGAAAAACATAATTTTATAACTATTACACGTTTTGGAGTTCATTGGAAAAATAAGGAAATCTTCTGTTTCTTCTTCGGGTCTTCTGAAGAATGTGCGTTCTGACTATCGGTATCGACCGAAACCAATAATGGTATCGATCGATACTAGGATTTTCAGTCGTGTTTCTTCCATATGATGGTGTCGATCGACACTGCATGGGTGTCGATCGATACTGGGTTGGTGTCAGTCGACATTGGGTTGGTGTCAGTCGACATTGGGTTGGTGTCGGTCGATATTGGGTTGGTGTCGGTCGACACTGGGTTGGTGTCGGTCGACACTGGTGTCGGTCGACATTTGGTTGGTGTCGGTCGACACTTGGTTGGTGTTGGTCGACACTTGGTTGGTGTCGGTCGACACTTGGTTGGTGTCGGTCGACACTTGGTTGGTGTCGGTCGACACTTGGTTGGTGTCGGTCGACACTGACGTATCAGGTTCAAACTAACCTCTTGTGGTGATTGCATTGACGTAGTCATGCTGTGATTGAACCATCTTTCCCTTGACAGCTGCTGATGTCTGAGCATACTGAGTTTCCAGCATCTTCTGATGAATGTTAAGAACTTCTATCTTTCCATTCAAATCGGTGTACATGGCGTCCATCTTCCCATTAACATCCAATGTCATCTTATGTTGTCCCTCAAGAATATGTTCAAGCATGGATTCAACCTTGCTCTCCTGAGTCTTAGGCGGCGGAGTCTAGTAAGATGAACTCCCATAGGCGCTGCTCTGCATCGGTTTCTGTAGATACTGATTTGTTCCAAAACCAACTGGTTTGTTGTTCTGCTGGTATTGAAATCTCTGACCTTGAAAACCAGCACCACCAATGTAGTTAACGTCTTCCACTTCATCTTTTTCAAAATTCCTGACCTCATCAGCAAAGTATACAGCCTTCTTTGTCTTACCCGTCAGGAGATTGTGCATTGAATCCAGCTTGGCTTGAACCTCAGCAAACTGCGATCCATCCAAATTCTCAGCCTGCTTCTTCCACTCAAAGTCTGCATTCTTGGTGCTATTGCTAGACGCCAAGTTCTCGATCAGCACATAAGCATCATCGGGATATCTCGTGTTGAAATTACAATTGCTCGCAGCATCCAGAGCCATCTGATACCTCCAATCAATCCCTCTGAAGAAAATACCCAGCAACTGAACCTGTGAGAACCCGTGATGTGGACAATCTCTCTGATAGGATCTGAATCTCACCCAAGCAGCCTTAAACGCCTCTGTTGTTCCCTGAAAAAATTGGGAGATCTTGTTCCTCAACTCCTCGGATCTCGCATCATCGTAGAAGTTGTTCAGAAATGCATTCTTTGTCTCTTCCCAGGTGCTCAGCGATCCCGGAGGCAACTGCTTCAGCCAGTAAGCTGCATCCCCAGCAAGAGAGTATGGGAAAAGCTTACAGAAAAGGAAATCATAGGACACTCCATTGTACTTGATGCTAGTGACCAAGTCCTCAAACCTCTCAATGTGATCCATGGGGTGTTCATGAGGAAGACCATGAAAAAGATGCTGACCCACAAGAGTGAAGTATGCAGGTTTCAGCTCAAAGTCATTCCTCTGAAGCACAGGAACACGAATCGCTGCTCGATTGGCATAGAACTGGTCAGGCCTGTTGTACTCACCAATCGTCCTAGCACGATTAACCACAGCGTTCCCCTCATTCACAACAGCTGGAGGGACAATGATGTTTCCATCTCCATCAAGTCTTTGTCCCCTCTCATTGCACAATTGACCCTTTAGGTCTCTGTAAGCACCAGCCTCATCACGAACTATAACCAATGGGTTGTTCATCTCTTCTGGCTCCTTTGTTCATCTCTTCTCTTTTTACTGAACTATGAAATCATATCAAAATGTTACAGATTGATCGTCAAATGGAGAGTCCAGACTGAAATGATAGGGCTGATAAAGGAGATAAAAAAGGGGAAAATCGGGGGAAGCTAACCGATTAATTAGACATAAACCGACTAAAATCCTCTAAAATTTCCGGTTCTGATATCTGGTTTTTTTAATCCGATTTCAACCCGGATGGATTGCATAATGGATGGATACTAGGCGGTTGGGTCTATAATTGTTTTAAAAAAACTATGGGTTTTGGTAATTTACACGTTTTTAGAATAAAATAAATAAATACAACAAATTCGAAAAATAAGGATAGAAGAAATCGAGGGAGCTTATTTTCTTTTTACTGAACTATGAAATCAGATTGAAATGTTACAGATTGATCGTCAAATGGAGAGTCCAGAGTGAAATGATAGGGCTGATAAAAGAGATAAAAAAGGGGAAAATCGGGGGAAGTTAACCGATTAATTAGACATAAACCGACTAAAATCCCCTAAAATTTCCGGTTCTGATATCTGCTTTTTTTAATCCGATTTCAACCCGGATGGATTGCATAATGGGTGGATACTAGGCGGTTGGGTCTGTAATTGTTTTAAGAAACTATGGGTTTCTGGTAATTTACACGTTTTTAGAATAAAATAAATAAATACAACAAATTCTAAAAATAAGTGATATGCTCAAATATAATACCCTAAGAGTACTAAAGCAGTAGCTGCAGTATAGTAGGGGTCAAACCACAAAGACTCAAGAATTCACTCAATAGATATTAAGACTCGAATTAAGTTAAGCGAACAAAGTAATGCAGGAAATAAACAGCAGAATATAAAAGTTGTGAAATTCAATGGAGGAAAAGCGCTAAGCCTAGGGAAATTCTCCGGTAAATCAGAATTGCAGATCAAACAGAATGTCAGGAGGATATTAAGCACTGTTCTTGAACTTGAAATACAAATGTAAAATCAACCAACCGTCGCAGCGAAGATTATCTATGTCTAAACCTAGAATTCCAAATTTCTTTGCAAATCCTATGAATTCAAACAAGCATTAATGATCAGGTTCAATTGTTCACAAAATCCTAAACCAAATTTCTTTGCGAATATGTCTTTTGCTCATCTAACACTAGTTCCGGAAACCAATCACACTTTCGTGCCAATTAATCAACCTAACATCAGATTCTAGATCATGAAGCTAGAATAAGCAGTAATCACAAGTCTAGATGAAGAACTCTAGTGAATTTCTCCTATCAATTCAGATCAACCTAACAATTCATCAAACACCTTTGAAAAACCCTAAATCTAACAAGGAATCTACTCAGACATGATCAATGAAACAGAAATCATAATTGAATAGAATTGCATAGAATAAATCAAGAGTAAACAAGGGTTCAGAATTGTCTCTCACAAATACCCGGAACCAATCTCTCTCAAAGTATTCAGAATAAAATCCAGTCTCCCTCTCAAAGTGGCTAAAAACCCTAAATATAATGCTAAAACACGTTATGGGCTTAATTGTAATTAATAGAATCTTCTGAGCCAAGTTGCAGACTCTTCAGACTTGTAAAATCACGTGTTTTCCTTTCCTGCAGTCGGTGTCGATCGATACCGGGTTGGTGTCGGTCGATACCAGGACTCTGTGCTCGTCAGACTGGACTGTCTTCACGAAAACTTGCATAACTTTTGATCGCACCGTTAGAATGGCCTCAAACCACTTCCAAATGAAAGCTAATCCAAAGATCTGTCTTGTATCCAAATTTGAGCTCAATCCAACAGTGGAAAATTATTCAACGAATGCCAAAAAGCTCCAGAATGCTCCAATATCTCCAATTATGTTCTAAACGTGCCAAAACCTGAAAAGACTCAAAAAGACTACAAAAACACTAGAAAGACTCTA
Organism: Crucihimalaya himalaica; assembly: GCA_004349715.1. Classification (NCBI taxonomy): domain Eukaryota; kingdom Viridiplantae; phylum Streptophyta; class Magnoliopsida; order Brassicales; family Brassicaceae; genus Crucihimalaya; species Crucihimalaya himalaica. The sequence goes on along the minus strand of SMJT01000061.1, from coordinate 447,561 downwards.
AAAACAAGACCTATATCATGGCTAAAAACGGGTAAAAACCATGATATATCAATAAGGATAGAAGAAATCGAGGGAGCTTCTTTTCTTTTTACTGAACTGTGAAATCAGATCGAAATGTTACAGATTGATCGTCAAATGGAGAGTCCAGAGTGAAATGATAGGGCTGATAAAGGAGATAAGAAATGGGCAAATCAGGGGAAGTTAACCGATTAATTAGACATAAACCGACTAAAATTCCCTAAAATTTCCGATTCTGATATTTGGTTTTTTTATCCAATTTTAACCCGGATGAATTGCATAATGAATGGATATTAGGCGGTTGGGTCTGTAATTGTTTTTAAAAAACTATGGATTTCTGGTAATTTACATGTTTTTAGATAAAATAAATAAATACAACAAATTCGAGAAATAAGGAGATGATTTATAAATGAAGAATGTCTCAGCCATTGATTGGTAAATATTGATTCGTAAATAGGTGTGGTTGGCTTCACAAGAAGATATAGAAAATAGAGAATGTTAGTTCTTCGCACTCCCACCGGACCTGTCTCCGCCGTCAGATTCATCACCAAATCCAGTTCTTCTGCTTTTTCTTCTTCCTCCGACTCATGGCTCGTCCCTCGCCGGCGACGCGTCGTCCTCGCTCTCTCTAACCCCGACGGAAGCAGCGTCAAGTCTAAACCCACTACTACCTCAGCTTCTCAAAACCCGTCTTCTTCAGGAGATGACACAGTTTTCGTGGGTCAAGAGAATGTTCCTCTCGAGGGTGTGATTCAATTTGATAAGCCATCATCATCCACTTCATCTTCTAACATCAACAAATGGGGGTTGATAATAAAAAAAACTCTTTCTAAGGGAATGGTTGCTTTTTGTTATGTTTTATCTCAGTTTTTGGTGTTATTTTCTTCAGCCGTGTTGCGTTACTTGCTGGTGGAGATGTATTGGCTTTGCTTATCTTCTCTGCAATTGGGAGATTTAGCCATGGATTCCCTGTTTTTTCTGTTGACACTCTCCACACAGCTGACCCTTTTATTGCTGGTATTGCTTCTTTCCTTTCTCTGTCTTTATCAATTTTGCGTTTGTTTCATTAAAAATGGATACTTTGTGTGGCAGGATGGTTTCTGAGTGCATATTTCTTAGGGGGATTTGCGGAAGAGGGGAGAGGAATGAAAGGTCGGTCTAAAGCCGTGGTTGCAGCTGCGAAATCGTGGTTTCTTGGTGCTCCGGTAAGGCTGCATTTACCAAAGTTAAAACAACAATCTAGTGATCTTTTTACACTTTGAGCTTTAGGATGTTAGCTGGTCCATGTGTCTACTATACTGTTTAAAAGCTTGTTCCTTTACTTGCAGCTTGGAATAATCATTAGGTCAGCTTCATCGGGTCACATCCCGGCTTCTAGCTTTGTGTTGGTGACAATGGGAAGTACTGCTGTTTTACTTATAGGGTGGAGAGCACTGTTATTCAGTGTGCTTCCTACTGAGTCTAAGAAGAAAGATGATACCTATCGGAAGGGCAGTGCATTCGAGCTATTTGAGGTCTGTGAATTCATTCTCTAAAATTCCAAGATGAAAGCTGGGACCTTTTCTTACATCGGTTTTAGTATTTATCATGTCTGTTCAAAGGTGATGATACTAATGATGGGTGAATTCATATATGTAATTGCAGTTGCTTACTTCATTAATAAGGCGGTGGTGAAGGAGCATCCATGAATGTGCGGGCGGATGGAGGTTGAGATTCAACATGCACAAAATTGTAGATGTACTTCAGCACAACCGCCAACAGATCATAAATATATGAACGTTGAAAAATTCCAGGACCAACTGTAATATGGATATAGTTGCAGCGCGCAGTGGAAGAGAAAACGATGAGAGATGGTTACTTGTTATCCCAAGTAATTGGGAACAGCAATTCATACTATATATTTTTAGTTCAAGCTGCTCCAAGACCTCATTGAAGGACAACTTTTGTTCTTTTAAATGTTCTTACAAGGTGTATGAATATTCGAAAAGAGCCTCTAAGCAAACCGAACTAGCAAACAATGGAGGATGCCTAAGAAAGAAAGCAAAAGATGGTAAGAAATTGAAATGGTGGAATCAAATATCAATAGGGATGTTGGCAGTTGTAAGTTATGGAGAAGTACTAAGATGACAAGTTTACTGCTTCACGCCAAAAGGTATGAGAGATATCATATCAGAACTAGGGATTCATTATAAGGAAAGTTGGAGGATCGTGGATTTTGAGTTCCAAAGTAGAAAGGCAGTGACATTTTAAGCGACGGACGAGAAGTGGGATTTAATATAATTTTATTGGTGCCAATTTATCTGAAGAAATTTAAAAAAATTTACTTGGTAAACACTCAATTTAACCAAGTAACTAATAGAGGATTCAAAGTCTTAGACAGAAAAAGCGCAAGGAATAGGAGTAGGCTTGGGCGATCGGTTTCTTGGTTCGGTCCGGAATTCAGAAATTCGGTTGTAAGAAACCTCACCGAACTGAATCGAAACTGAGATTCCGTTCGGTTCCGGAAACAAATTCGGCTTGGTTTATGTTGACAACATGATTGCGGAATGTTAACCAAAATTTCAGGACTTCGGTTTATTGTAGCTATTTTTTAATACAGTAAAACCTCTATAAATTAATACTTTATAAATTAATAATTACTATAAATTAATAAATTTCGCTGGTCTTGAGTCAAACCAGTGTAAAATTTAACACAATTCGATAAGATAATAAGATAATAATTTTTTTGAAATTCCTATATAAATATATAGTCCCAACAATAGGATAAATGAATAATAGATGAGGAATCATTGCTAAGTTTTACATAAAAAATATAAGATGACGTGAATAATGTTTAATGAATTACCAAAAAGAGTTATTAAAGCAAAAAAAAGTGTCACAGAAGGAAAAAAAAATAAGTTAATACAAAAAAAATAGAATATTAACAGAATATATGTATATATATATATATAAAATATTGACAATAATACATAAGAAAGTTCAAATATAATAAAATTTACAAGATTATGAAGTGAAATTTTTTATCTCTTTTAATTAATAATTTATTAATTTATCATCATAAATTAATAAATTATTAATTTATCGATAAATTAAAACCTCTATAAGATAATAAATTTTGGAGGTCTCAACATTATTAATTTATAGAGGTTTTACTATAGTTATAACTGATAACAAACCCAAACAAAAGTTACCCAAAGAAAACATTCTTTACAAAATGCAAGCCTAAGACAACTGACTTTGATAGTTTCGACAGTTACACCTAGTCATGGACGTTCAGGTATTCGGTTCAATTTCGGTTCATTCGAAACTCAACTTTAGGATCTATATATAAGAATCGAAGAGAAACGGTTCGGTTCCAATTGGGATACCCTTTGGCTAGGATAGGTTCAAGTACTTGAATCAGAACTGATTATGAATCAAAATATTTCGGATATTTTTCGTTTCCGATTCTTAAATATCTGAATAACCAAAAAAAATACTCGTATAATAACAAAAGAAATTTTTTTTTTTTTGATATTTCAGATATTTTTGGGTTTTCTTGGATCTTTTGTGTATTTTTTTAGTATTATTGGTTCGGTTATTTAGATATGGTTTTTTGTGTATTTTCGGTATAGATATTCTTGTATTTTTGGTTTATTAGGTCTAAAAAATAAACTAATATTTTTAGGTATTTAATCAGAAAGTTAAGAAAAAATTTACTATATATCTCATTGCAGAATAAATTGGAGATGTAAATAATCCAAATAAAATATTAAACATTTTTTCCAAAAAAGTAATGAAAACCTTTATTTTTACAAAATCAAACACTGAAAACTTCTTAGTACCTGCTAGTTTCTTTGATCTCGTAGTCAGTGTTTCTTATTCCCTTTTCTGTTTTTTTTTTTGGGATCAAGTCAAACCCGAAAGAGAGGACGTAAAGTCGGTCTATTTTAGGGTGGTTTTCCCCACTGACAGTAACAATTAAATATTTTGGTATACATCCAATTAACAGAGAAATGAAAAGAAAGTAAAGAGTATCATTACAATGTGTGAAGATGATACAAGAAAGAAAGCACATTGATGTATAAAGGTTACAGATGAAGCATAAATTGTAAGAAAAACTTATCACCACTTGTCAGAGGTTAATGTCGGATTTCGCCATCCTCCCCAACCTCTCCATCCTCTAGCTCATCATAACCACTTCGACGACTACTCTCCCGTTGCTCCTTCTTCTGTCTTTTATGCTGGTTCTCACTGTCTGATTCAGGCGAGTTTGCGTGCTAACAAGAAACGATACCCTCTTAGTTTTCAATCTTAATCCCACCAAACAAATTTTCAGCTTAGCTGAGTCAGAATTGAAGTCAATGGAGTACCTACCTTTCTTGATTTTTTTCTATCATTACCATGTTTACGGGAGGATTTCTTTGACTCTTCTCTGTCATCTCTATCAGAACTGACATCTTCATCAGAATTGTGATGCCGTCTCCGGTGTTTTCTGTCTCGATCTTTTCCCTTTCTTTTTTCCTCTTTGTGACCTTCGCTCACCTCTACAGCAGTCTCACCATCTGATTCTTCCCTTTTACTCCTCTCTTTTCCCCTCTCTTTTTCACGTTCCCTTTCCTTTTCCCTTCTCTCCTTCTCCTTGTCTTTTCGCTTCTCTTTCTCATCCCTTTCCTTCTCTTTTCTAACCTGATAAGTCCACAACAATAAATCTTAGAGACCATTTATTATACAAAAGACAAATAAATTTCCTGGCATGACAAATCAGTACCTTTTCCTCATCACGCTTACGCTCCTTTTCTTTTGCCTTTTCTTGTAAACTCGTTATGTACTCCTCAAATAACCCTCTGCTAACACTTTCATCTCCAATCGATCTGAGGATATTCGAAGTGGGACATTAAGAAGGTTATACCACAACCTTTTGTTATGTTTAAGGTGTTGGCTAACAAGATCTATTTGGTAAGCCATGAAGCATCCTATACAAAGCAAAACTATGTACCTGTACTCTTGACTTTCTTCAATTAGTGGTTTGGTATCTTCCCAGTTTGAAGCTGCGGTTATTTCCTAAACCAAACACTATGTTTAACGTCCCAGAGAATCCAGACCAAAAAGAAAGTCACCACGGGTAAAATATACCTTGAGAGTGCGCAACAGATTGGTAAATTCTTCAGCCAGACGCTGAAGCTTTCTGGCCTCTTTTTCTTCTTTTTCCTTCACTCTCTCAACCAAGTCATCATATATAAGCTGAAAACAAGGGGGAAACAAAATATTAGACCCTATTCAACTGAACCTTAAGAGAACATTATCACACATCTTAGCTGTACTAGAGACAATCTGTCAATCTGAACTTTATGCAGAGCATTAATTAAAAATTATTTATGCAAAACTCATCAACAATGAATCAAGACGTAGGTGCAAAATAACACATTGCAGGTGTCAGATAGGTGAAATCATGCCAGGAACAACAATTAAAACTCACTACAGATATAGAAACAGAAGTTTGAACCAGTAGCTAATATATTTATTCCAATGTATACAAAGCAGATAACAGTTACTGTTGATTAATTTATCTGCTGATACATGTTCTTTTTGCAACTAAGCCCGTACCTTCAAATTTATGTCTGATATTGGTTGAGGACTGAGATCTTCTGAAATAGTCGATTTAAAGTCTTCAAACAGCCACGAGGAAACCATGGATATCTGGTAGACAAAGGGATTAGGGAAAAAAAAGTTTGGTATAGTAATAAGCAGAAATACAAGCTACCGGTGACTTGCCTTCCTTGCCTTCATAGCATCCTTTACGCGACTCTTATCCTCATGATACTGTCAATCAAAATACAAAAATGGTTTGATTATCACAACACAACTATCAGATTCACGCAAATCTACCCATAGAGAAATATAATATATATAGTCCAATTTACCTGTTTCTCTAATTCTTCTGTGATATCTTCGAACAAGTCTTTTGGAGTTGAGCCAGACATATTAGATGCAACAGCTTGGTATTGGGGCAACTCCTTTAACTGAACATAAAATAACTGAGTGAAAGAATCCAATATAAAATATAATTTGTCCAAAAAAGATCTAAATTGGTCAGACACCTCGATGCAATAATCCAACCAGTACGTCTTGGCTGTAAGGATGCCAGCAGCGACATGTTCATCCAATAGTGTACGAAATGCATCACGGTTTTTTCTCTCGGCCCGCCTTATATGTTCCTAGCTCCACAAGAAAATGAAACCATGAGCATTGGAGTTATAAGATAAAAAATGAGGTTACGACCCTGAACATTGACCTTACTTTCTCTACTCTCTTTAGCTCCTCTTCTTCCTTCTCTAGTTCAAGAATGTATTCCTGGGATAGCAAACATTAGAAATAAATTCTAATGTGGCATCCTCAACTACTTAATGAAGTAACTTACCTCAAAACCAATCAGACGATCTATCTTTTCAAGACATGAGCATCTTTCATCATCCTCCAGTCTATCTTGAATTTTGCGCCATTGTGTACCAGCCTTCAAACATGTATAATAAAAGGCATTATGGCAAGGTCTATGAAACAAAAAGGTTTGCAGGAATAAGCTTCATAAACAATGATGTACTTTGATATAGTCACAGGTTTCAAGAAACTTCCGATACTCTGCCATATGCTGTCGATGTTCCTCCGCTGCCTTTTCTCTTTCCTGCAGATTAAAGGATTCATGATGTCAATTCAAATAATGAACTTGCCCCTTCTACGAAGCAAAAAACTGTATTTTCAATAGAAGCTCTAAAAGCCATTATGCTGGTGCACCAGATCCTTTCTCAGCCACAATCTGAGAGCCCACACAAATAACTGTTTCACCGTAATTAAGACATGTCTCCTGTGATCATACCATGGTAAAAACCATTTGGATCGTAATAACCGGACAAGAAAAGTTCCCTCGTCCACATTGTCATAGGCATGCTCTTAGCAGCACAAAGTATTATACCAGATAACCAAAAAGCCAAATCAACAATTGAAAACGAAAACCCCAAAAAAGAAGCCAGGTGATTACCTTCCTCTCGAGTTCCACAATATAATTGTCAAAAAGATCTTCACGGTCCCTTGGACGGTCAACAGCTTTAAAGCGCTCATCATTTTCAAACAAACTCATCGCTTTGCTGGTGGGGAAATAGTTTCCATTAGCACATATGCCACGCATACAATTAAGAAAAAAACCAAAGATCTTATAATCAACTGAAAGCCACACCTCCATTTCATGGATGATGAAAGCTCCTCACACTCCTGAGGTCAAGAAATATTATTATAACTTAAATCAGCTCATCAGTCACACTAAAGAAACCAAACACCGAACTTCTGACTCCTTTGGTACATACCTCTAGCATCTTGACAAACTCTTCCCTAGCTTTCTTCTGTCTCCTTCGCCTTTCCTCAGCTTCCACTTTTTTCCTTTGACCAAGATACTGGAAATTTTTATTTGACAATCAGATGTAAGCATTAAAGCTACTCAAAGTGGAAATATACCAGTGAGAACATAATTACATCTCGAATAAGGACTGCAACACATTATATAGACAGGTAAATAAAAATGAATTTGCACATTAAGCTAAGAACTAAGAAACTATATACCTCGTTAAAAGCTTGTTTCCGCTCACCGAGTGTCCTCAAAGCACCATACCTTTTATCGTGAACAATCTCTTTCAATGTCTACATGGATATGATACGGTCAGTAATGAAGCAAGTAAGATGATCAGGGAGAGAATGCAGGCCATATTGATCAATGACACAAAAACTTGCATATGCATCCAGATTACCTGTTCCCATGTCCAGTCGGAATGAACATTTACAGACTCCAAAAGAGACTTAAAAGCAGCTTTGGCCTCCTTAAAAAAATAACCAATTGCAAGAATAGATGAATGGCAAACAATTAGACTCGCACGAGAAAAACATTATGCTACAGATAAAAGATATCAGAAGGTGAAAATTAGGATAAGAAAGTACCTGCTTAGTAGCATATACCATCGGTTCCTCAACATTTGCTTTGTCACCAGCAGGTGACAGATTGGCTTTTCCATTCACTGAAGTTTCCTTATTCTCAGCCTAACAAAACATTTGAAATAATTAGAAAGCATACCAAGGTGAAACGCTTGACCATAAATATTCATGACACCACCATATCATCACATATATAGTAATTATTGTACATAACTTTTCCAATAACTTCTACATGTTATTGTTGAACTCTTTTTACATGAAGCTGAAGTAGAAAACAGGTAAACGGAATACATAAATATAGCCTTTTAAAATCTAGGCAAGTCATTGTAAAAAGGAAAATTGAAATCATGCCTCATTGTTTTGTGCTGTGGCTCCATTATTTGAATCATCTGCCCCCTGAGATGGTAAATTATCCACTTTTCTGTTAAGATGGAGACATAAGCTAAATTCAGAGGCGTGATTAGAGTGTATAATCATCAAACAAAACTTCCCAAGGGAAAATAGTACATTGCAGTAGCCTCAGTATCATTTCTTGCAGCAGACGTTGGAGTAACAGGAGCAACAGAGGGAGGACGAGTGACAGGTACAGCCAAATCCGCTTGAAGAGGGCTTGAGGAATGTCCAGGAAGTGTTGAAGATGTGCTGGGAACAACAGAGGTCACAATGCTAACCGCTAGATCAGATGAGGATGCAGCATTGTGGGACAGAGGGGTAGATCCAGCTTCAGAAAGGGACCTCTTTTCACTAGCTAGTTGTGCTTGTTCCCGGGCTAACTGCATAGAACAACTACACAGGTTTAACGTAGGTTTGCATTAGGGAATGTGCATGAGAGAGACATAAATGGGTAGACCTTCAAATCTTCTGGAATTGTCCACTTAGACTCCTTCGTAACCTTGTTATAATAATATCTGTGTAGATTAAAACAACAAATCAGTTACAAAAAAAAAAAAAAAAAGAATAAGCATGATACAAAGACCAAATGAAATTTAAAGATGCATACTTCTTTCCTTCAGCTGTTGTAAATTCCTTCCATACAGTGGATGCATCAGCTCGCTGTAGAAAGATATTTTAGATTTTAAGAAATTATAAAATCATGGGTATATAGGGTAGATTTTTATCAATCAATCAAGTCTGTTTCCAAAGAAACCCAGGACGTCATTAAAAGATTATGGGATCAAAGGGGAAAAAACAAAGATGTTTGTGCTCCTATATGCATTGTAGCAATGAATATATCAACAAGGCCATAAGCGACAGTAAATTAAGTTCATAAACTTTAAGAAAAAAACCAAGACAGCATTTTATCAGGTCTATCAACCAACTTGTTTCAAAATACCCCAAACTAATTCAGCTGTTTGCCGTTTGCATTCATACCTCATCCTTCTTGCATATGATTTCCAACAAGTTAGCAAAACAACGTGCATATACAGATTTAATGCAACAAAACTGATAACCAGAGAGGGGTCAAACTCACTACTTAAACAGCAAAGCATACCTCTGAAGAAAGTGGGACAAGAGTACTACTAAAGTTCTATTCGTATAAAGAAAACAAGGGCAGAGTCTAAAACACATATAATTTTAATATAAAACGCGAAAAAGATGATCAGGAAAATATTAATCCAACGAGCATAGTAAATTAGCAATTTGATCCCAACCTGACTACAAAGTTGTCACCTAAGGATTTACACAAAAAGAAGTGAGACACAGAGAAGCATCGGTAGCCTGTTTCAATAAAGTGAAAGCTGCCTTCAGATGAGCACGTAGCAGTCATTATATATCTCCACAGTTACCATGGAGTTTCCAATCAGTGGAAAAGAATATGCATATGAAACAGATAAACAATATCTCTCCCGACAAAGCATGAAACCATTTACATCACTAGTGAAGTGGCACACCAACTAAAAAAGCCTGATAAGCTTCAACGACCAGCAAGATGAAAATCATCTTAGAAGACTGACTACTTTGTAACTCTTACCTCAAGTGGTGTCATCAGTTCAAGAGGTTTTTCCCAACTTGATTGTTTCGTCCGCTTGTTATAATAATACCTAGAAAAGATAAGTATCTATCAGATAACCCGAAAAGTTTTAGATTTCATAGACCCAAAACCATGAAACACACAACTGCATAAAAAAATAAACAGGAGCATGGAAGACCTAATGAAAGGTTCAAAAACTGAGAAGCTTACGAACAATTTCCAACTAAATTAATCAAATGTCGAATGGGAACTGCATGAACACAAAACTACAGTACAAAGAGTGACATGTAGGAAGATAATTGGCCTAAATCTGAAATAGTAGCTCAGTAACATACTTTTTCCCATCAGCAGATGTATGCTCCTGCCAGTCAGATGCAGATTGCGGAGTCAAGCTTCCCTGTAATCAAAATCCAACCAGAACTATTAGCTACAATTGCATAAAAAAAAATAGTACATAAATTAAGACTATAATAAGTTGGATAAGAATTCATCAACAATGCCACATCGGCTAGTTAATTATTGAGTATAAATAGGAAACGGTTCTGATGTGTAGAGGTATTAAGTATTTTGTGGCTTGCTAAGGGCCTCACGATGAGGCTTGGAAGAGTTTTTGGGTTGTCTACAACAAAACCTTACGTTTTCAAACCTTATTCAAGTTTGAGCTAAGTTAAGGTCTATAGGAGGTGTACATAAATTAAAAATTCTAAATAACTTGGTGTCTATATATTAAACTTTGCTAATGTAAGTTGAGTAACACTCGATTCAAATACAAATACCATCTCAAAATAGTACAGAGGAAGATTGAAATGTATAAATGATTAACGACATATGTGGGTCGTCTCAATTTATATGTTAATATACAACTCAACCATATGATTTCACATATTTGGTAAGAGGTGGTTTCATGATTAATAGTAGATATAGGCATCGATACAAGTCACCAAAACATATTTGTGATCAGTAATCGCGGTCACTTACTGGGTCTGTCGAAAGTGCGACTGGTGTTTGTAGCCCAGCCTGCTGCACAGGGGAAACAAGTGATGTACTTTGATTTACAGGAACAGGCCAAGTGTTTGCTGCTGGAGGGACACCGGCTGCATGCATCTGAGAATTTGGTTGGACCAAGGATGGCAGTTGTTGCTGAGGATAAGATGATGGTACAAACTGCAGGAACAAGAATCCAGGAAAGTGAAAACGAATCATATATAGAAGGTTATCTGAAACACAAATATAAGAAGAGCAAAAGCCACACAGTATATGAAGAAGAAAATGGAGGTCCAGATGTAGCAAAGCCCGTCATTGGAGGTGCATTCGGCTGTGGTTGACTAGATCCAGAAGTGAGAATCTTGTTCGTTTGAATATAAGGAACTGATACAGCCTGTGAGGATGTTGTAATATGCCCAGGCTGACCTGGTCTCACTGGAAATAGCTGCTGCTGCTGTATTGGCTGAGAATACTGTGGAGGCTGACTCTGAACATTTGGAGGTACATGCCCAAAGGGGTGAAAAGGCTGTGAAGCTGCAGGAACAAAATGCTGACCCTGCTGCCCAGGAACCATCGGCCGAAACTGCTGGAGAAAAGGTCTCATAAGCACATCCAAAAGTAGATAGAGAGATTGACCAACTAACAATTACTATATTTTCATACAATTAAACAAAACTTTCAGCAAATAGCAGCCAGATTATCATCTCATAGTGGTTATGCAAGCCCACTTATACAGTTTATCTAAAGAGCTTGTGAAAACCTTTCGCTACATCAAATTGCTTAGAATCTGAGAAATTATTGAATGTGTGTTTCTGAGAGTAAGGCGCGAGAACATATCTCAATCGAGTAAATATAAAAGCCACAAACTATTAAACAACGAAAGAAACTAAAGATCAAAGACACCAATACGTTTGAGCTTTGATCAATTAAAGCACGGGGACGTCAGTTCAGTGCCGTCCCACGTACCCGAAACGTTTCCAAGAGCACGGAAACGGCAAGGGAACTGAGACCGGGAAAGTAAGATAAGTTCCCAGTCTAGAAATCCTCGAAGAAAGGGGATACCACAAGTGTAAGATGACCGGAGTATAGAAAAATCACCTCGAATACCTAAAGAAGACGGTGTGATGATAAAATTGTGACACGGTGAAGACGGTGAAGACGGTGGAGACGGTGAGGGTAAGACGATAGAGAAGAAGAATGTTTTCTTATTGATCTTCTTTGGTCGTAGCCTTGCCGGATCCCTAAAGAGAAAAACCTAAATTGCTGAACCGGTTAACAGGACATTAAACCGGGAGGAAAATAAATGAAACAGAAATTGCATAAAAACAAGAAAGTCATGGTTAAGAATTGGAATTCCCTGTCACATAAACGTATGCTTCCAACACGGACGTGATGGCGGAAGCTTGTGGTGAGGGCGACCCAAAACGATTATGAATTTATGATACATTTCCAAAACATTTATGTGTAATCTAGGATTCTATTGTATATAAATTATTTTGTATTAATTTGATTGTGTATTCTAATTTATATTAGAAATTTTAGATCTATTTTATAACTTTAATTAATTTAGAAATACTTTGTATTTTCTCAAAATGACATTTTGGTACTTGTAATTAAAATATCAAGAAAATAAAAATAAAAAAATTGATTAATTAATTTTTACAAATATCATTGAAAAAAATTAAAATAAATTGTTGAAATTGAGAAGACAATTATATACTTAATTTATTTTTATTTTCTCAAAAACGGATTTCACAAAGGCATATGATCGCTTAAAATGAAATTTTCTCGAGAAGACAATGATACATATGGGTTATGATGCTAAATGGATCGGGTGGATTATGAAGTATGTCTCTACATTAAGATTCTTAGTGTTAATTAATGGTTCACCTCACGGATTCATAATCCCAGAGAGAGGGATTTGTCAGAGAGACCATTTATCACTATATTTGCTTATATTGTATGCGGAGGTATTATCTCATATGATGCATAAAGTAGCAAACAAGCGACAAAAACAAGCGACAACTACAAGGTATAAAGATCAGTAATCATGGACCTGCTATTACACACCTACTTTTTGTCGATGATTCATTGTTTTTTACACTAGTCAATGACAAATCGTGTAAAGTTATAAAGAAGATCTTCCAAACATATGAATTGGCTTCTGGTCAGGCCGTTAACCTCCAGAAATCTTCAATATCATTTGAAAGTAGAGTTAGTTTTCAGGTTAAAAGGAAAATGCGTCATATATTGGGAATCCATAATGAAGGTGGTGGTGGGAAGTACTTGGACTTGCCAGAACATGTCGCTCAGGAGAAAACTAAAATAATTCAATTTATCATTGATAAGTGAAAGAGAAAACACAAGGTTGGTCTAAGAAATACCTCTAGGCTGGTGGTAAAAAAGTGTTGTTAAAATATGTGGCACTAGCTTTGCCAGTTTATTCAATGCATATTTTCAAACTTCTTACAGAAATCTGCTCAGATATCAACAGATTTCTCGTAAATTTATGGTGGAATAATGGTGAAGATAGTAAAGGTATGCACTGGTTTGCATGGAAACGAATGGAAATGTCAAAGAAAGATGGTGGTAGGGGCTTTAGAGATATCGAGCAATTCAACCTAGCCTTGTTAGGTAAACAAGTTTGGCGGATTTTACAGAAGTCGGATTGTTTAATGGCTCCAATGCTAAATGCAAGAAATTTCAATGAGACAAATATTCTAGTTACAACAAATAAGAAGAAGGCTTCTTATGTATGGAGATCGATTTTACAAGGCCAAGAGTTACTAAAGGGCTACAATTTGTAATTGGAAATGGTTCTTTAGTTAGCGCTTGGTTGGATCCTTGGATGCCATTACACCTGCCTATACCTCCTAGAGCTTTACCTGGCATTGTAGACAACTTTATGGTTAACTAGATTAGGTCCCACGTATACGCGAGATTATAATCAAAATAAAAAAATTTATATAAATAAAACTTTTTTACAATAACCTCATAATATTAAATTAAAATAAGTTTTAAAATAAATTAAAAAGAATATATGTTTTACCAATATAATGATGTTGAATTAATGTATGATGGTGATTTTGAAGAAAAGTGTTTTGTTAAGAAAATATGAGATTACTTATTTGTTTATATAGAGTTCATTATTTACAATTTTTTCTTTAAAATTAAATATTTTCTTAATTATGCAAGTTTACTTTTTAAGAAATACTAGGACCGTCGAGGTGTATCTTCTTCAAAGTATGCGTTAAGTCTGTATACACACGATTTTCTAAACTCAATGTTTAGCCACATTTTTAACTTAATTCGAGTTGTATCCCTACAACAAAGTTTAAATCGATGTAAAACCTCATCTTGTTGACTCCGGCGGAATTACTTAGCAGACATTATTGTGCTGCTGACGTGGCGTCACCGTGCAGCTGACCAGGCGCCACTGTGCAGCTGACCAGGCGCCACTGTGGAGCTGACGTGGCAAATGAAACTAAAAACATTTGTAGTTAGCTAAACTCGAACCTGGGTAAAAAAGCTCCATGGTAAAACACATTAACCACTAGGACACGTTAATATTTTGAGTTATTAGTGACAAAACTTTAATATATCTTAGTCAGTCTGTCTTTTTTATACGAAAGATAGAATTCACCATTCGAAAATCCGTCAGGAATTTCAAAAAGTCGTCCAGAATTTCAAAAATTCTCGGCGGATTTTCGAAATTTCCGACGGATTTCTTAAATTTCCAAAATTCCCGACGGAATTCCGAAACTGACTATTCTCGAAAGTCAAATAGTCAGAAATATTCGTCGAAAATTGGAACTAACTTTTTTGAGGTCTCGGATGGTGAATTCTATTTTTGTATTAAAAAAAACAGACTGACTAAGATATATTAAAGTTTTGTCACTAATAACTCAAAATATTAACGTGTCCTAGTGGTTAGTGTGTTTTTTAATGGAGCTTTCCCACCCAGGTTCGAGTTTAGCTAACTTAACTACACAGTGGCGCCACGTTAGTAGCACAGTAACATCTGTTAAGTAATTCCGTCGGAGTCAACCAAAAAGTCAACAAGATGAGGTTTTACAGCGATTTAAACTTTGTTGTGGGGATATAACTCGCATTAAGTTAAAAATGTTGCTAAATATTGAGTTTGGAAAACCGTGTGTATACAGACTTAACGCATACTTTGCAGGGAGATACACCCCGATGGCCCGAAAATACTAATTTTGTATATTTTCCTTATAGAATTTTCATTTTCCAAATAATGGTAGTTAATTATTTTTTGTATAGTTAGTTTCTTTATAATAATTTTTGACATTTTTTTAACCTTGACACATGTTGAAATCGTGAATCGATGGATATAACACATGTTGCGATCTTTTGAGTTAATAACTTTGAAAACTCTTCTTTATATAATAAGATGATTGGATTTTACCTTCTCGAGGGGATTGGAATGAGTCACAAATTGGAGAGTTCGTGGTGGCAGAAGATGTTCCCCATATCTTGGCTATAAAATTATGTAATGATGCAATTGCTGACATGTTAGGGTGGCATTATTCAAAGGATGGCCTATATTCGGTGAAATCTGCTTATTGGTTAGCTAATCAAGTCTTCTCAAATCAGAGTGTTCAACCACCACTAGGTAACAACAGTCTCAAAAATGATGTTTGGAAACTTAAGACAACCCCAAAAATCAGACATTTTCTCTGGAAATTTCTCTCCGAGACCATTGCAACAGGTGATATTTTGCGAAGACGCCATAATAAGTAATCACTCATTATGTCGTCTATGTTGTCAAGAAGATGAAACAGTGAACCATCTTTCTTTAAATGTTTTTACGCCCAATCAACTTGGCGTACATCTGGTCTATCACATCCTACTCTATTTGTTTATAGTGCATCCTTTGAGGCAAAGCTGGAGAGGATTTTATCTAACACTCTTACTAAAAGCAATCTGCAGCTCCAACAGTTTGGCCTTTGGATCTTATGGCGCCTATGGAAAAGTAGGAACAAATTGGTTTGTCAACAAAAGAGTTTGTCTTGGCAAAGCTGTCTATCTTTAGGTAAAAATAATGCTAAGGAATGGTGGTATAGTCAAGAATATATTCAAAGTTTGGAACCAATTGTTGTACATAATACTCGAGTGTCTCAACGACGTGATATGTGCTGGACCAAACCACCTCTCGAGTATATAAAATGCAATTATGATGGTTCTTTCCATTCTAACGTATCCTCGCAAGAATGATGGATTTTACGAAATGACAAGGGTGTTTAGAAAGGCGCAGGTCAGGGCAAAGTTGTTTCAACGTCAAACCCTCTAAAGAGTGAATTTCAAGCACTCATTATGTCTATGCAGCATACTTGGAGTAAAGGCTATCGTAGAGTTGTTTTTGAAGGTGACAATAAACAAGTGGTCGATTTACTACAGGGAAATACTCTGAACTTTGGACTACATAATTGGATTCGTGAAACCCTCTCATGGAATGATCGGTTTAAGGAAGTAACTTTCAAATATACTCCAAGAGGAAACAATCATCCGGCTGATCTATTAGCAACAAACAATTGTTGGAACTTCAATTTAGACAAGTGGCTCTGGCCAACTTTCCGGTGACTTTTCCGGTCAGGTCCGTCACCGGAATGACCGGGTCTTGAAGTCTTTGGATTCCTCGTAATGAGCATTATAACATAGTGTAGTTACATGTAAAAATTGAAGTGAGATTGAATGAAAAATTGAGCTCCAAAGTGGTTAACTTGAAAGCTTATAATAACTTTATATTACAAAGTCCCACATTGGTTGAATGAAAAATTTCCCTCTAGTATATATGTTGTTACCCTTATGAGAGTGTTCAACAACAAGATGGGAAGGGGAGATAATGGTGTAAGAGTTGGAGGGTCATTATGCAAAAACACACACGCGCGCACGAGCCGGGCCGGGCTCGGGGCTTGGGTCTTGGGTCTTGGTAAGACCCACAAAAATTGTTCTTTTTGGAGAAAATTTTTATGCAACTTTGCTTAAAAAATTTTGACCAATTTAGAATCAATTGCATAATAAAGGCACTTTGACCGAGCCTTAAACGTTCGCGCGAGATTCTCTCCGGGTCGTGCGCCTCACTCAATGCACCACGATCTCCGCACACGTTGCGGATTTTGCGGATCGCACAACCTCTCCCTGCGTTTTAAAAAGCAGAGACTCTCTTCATTTTCTCTCTATTGTTCTACGAAAACGAAAAGCAAAAACTCTCTCCCACATCAAACAATAAGTGTCTGTCTCAAGAGTATATCGTAGATATCCAGTTTGTAGATTCCATTTTCGAGTGTTGCAAAAACGGTCTCACCGTAGTTGCATCCTGGGATTCATAATCTCACAAACCGCCACACTGCGGGAGATTGTTTGAATTAAGAAAAAATATCAAATCTTACCTCTACGGATTTTTCCTTAATTCGGTTTTATATTCGTGTTTTGTTCTCCAAATTTTTGCGGTCTAACAGTCTTAATTCAAACAAAAATCCGTTTTCTGCTTATAGCCCTAAACGGATTTACAAAACGCGAACAGTTTTTTAAAAAACGATTTCAAAACGTTTTTCAAAACCGATACAAAACGGGTCTGCAAACGCTCTTTAGCGATTCTGTAGATCGTTTTCTAAACGGTATTTGCAACACATAAGATTTGGAAGTCATTTAAGCGAAGGTCTTTCGGCAGTTTCTCGAAATAACTCCATAATCTGAATTTTTGATCTTCGGGATCAACGAACACGGTTTACGTGAAGGCCTTTTCTGGCAGTTTCACGAAACATTACAAGCGGTTCTGGGAATCTCATTTGGCGATTCCCACAGATTTAATTTAGTGATTTAATCGCTAAAATTAAAATCGCTTATTAAACGAATTTATTTAAATTCTGATAATTAATTTATATTAATTAATCGAATTTATTTAAATTCTGTAAATTAATTTATATTAATTATGCAAATTATTCGAATTAATTTATATTAATTTTGCAGATTAATTTATTAAAATAATTGAGCGAATTAAATAATTATTCTAATTATTTTATTTTTCTATACAGAAAAATGTCTAGCGGTGGTGAATTCAACGGAGCTGAGACAACCGTGGTTAACGAGAATGGTGAGCCGACATCCCAAGATGGTCAGCCACTTGCTCTTCCAAAACCCGCAGATGTCCAAATCCAGTCTGTGCCATCCCAGGTGGTGATGCCTGAGAAGTTTGACGGGAAGAACTTTGACTCGTGGCAGCAGAAAATGTACTATTTCCTCTGCACGTTAAACTTCCAGAAATACCTCACGGAGGACAAATCGTTTCTGGCTGCTGATAACACAGATCCACATCTGGTGGCTAGCATTGAAGCATGGGTCCACTCGGATTTCCCCTACAAGGGATATATTCAAAACCGCCTGGAGGAGCCACTGTTTAAGGTTTACCGCCACGCTCCAACTTCCAAAGCTCTCTGGCAAGCTCTAGAAAAGAAGTACAGAACGTACAATGCAGGCATGGGGAAAGCAGCCACAAGGAATTTTCTCAGATACCAAATGGTTGACTCGAGGCCCATCATGGAGCAGGTACATGAGTTACAGATGATCGTGCAAGAGATAGCAGATGAAGGAATGAAAGTCTGCGACACCTTCTATGTGAATGCCTTCATCGACAAGCTACCCCCGAGTTGGAATGATTTCCAGTCCTATCTCGAGTTCAAGCAAAAGCCCATCTCTTTGCTTAACTTGATTGTCAGGCTTCAAAACCAGTCAACTGAGCGCGAAAAGAGATTGGGGATCGCCTTCGCCATTGATCATAACGCGAATGTTGCTGAATACAAGAAGAAGGGGAAAGCCAAGGTTGTGTACAACAACAAAGCTGTTGTGCCTGTCAAGGCCGTGCCAAACAAGATGGTACCTCAACCCTCCGTCGCCTTCAAGAAGCAAGGTGAAGGCAAAAGGTTCACTGGAAAGTGCAACTACTGTGGCAAGCTTGGTCACAAATCAGCGGATTGTCGAAACAAGGCCAGAAGCAGCAAGAGTCAGGCTTTTTTGACCAAAGAAGACCTATGTGCGGTGGTCACAAAGGCAAATATGGTCATGACTGACGAAAACCCTTTGGAGTGGTGGTATGACACAGGTGCTACTACTCACATCTGCATTGACAGAGTCACATTCATCACTTATCATAAGTGCAGGTCTGAAGAGAGCCTGATGATGGGAAATGTGTCTCGCTCCAAGATTGCAGGAACTGGGAAGGTGATCCTGAAGATGACTTCTGGGATGGCTGTCACCCTCTCGAACGTGAAGCATGTTCCAGACATGAGGAAGAATCTGATCTCCGGGACTCTGTTGAGCAAGCACGGGTTTACAACCAACCTTGAGACAGACAAACTGGTGATTAGGAAAAATGGGGTGTTTATTGGTAGGGGATTTGTTAAGGGTAGTCTTATCAAAATGAATGTTCAACATGTCGTTAAGAAAACCGTCATTTGGTTGAGTCTTTTAATATTTGGCATGAACGGTTAGGACATGTGAATTATAAATCTATGCAACGATTAATTAATTTGAACCTAATCTCGAAATGCAAAATAAGCAAAGAAAAATGTGAAATTTACGTACAAGCAAAAATCACAAAAACCAAGTCTCCTCGTGTTGAAAGAACAACCGAACCTCTCGCATTAATACACACAGAATTGTGTGATTTAAAATATGTACAAAGTAAAGGCGGTAAAAAGTATTTTGTGACTTTCATAGATGATTGTACAAAATACTGCTATGTATATTTACTACGTAGTAAAGATGAAGTCTTGGAGAAATTCAAAGAATATAAAATTGAAGTTGAAAACCAACTCTCAAAAACTATAAAAACAGTCATAAGTGATAGAGGAGGCGAATATGATGGTCCGTTTAATGCATTTTATCAAGAAAATGACATTATCCACCAAACAACAGCTCCCTATTCACCAGAATCCAACAAAGTTGCGGAAAGAAAAAACCGAACTCTGAAAGAAATGATGAACGCTATGTTGCAGGAATCTGGGCTACCCCAGAATATGTGGGGGGAAGCGTTGCTCACCACGAATTATATCCTCAACAAAATACCGCACAAAGTAACCGGCAATACGCCGCATGAACTTTGGAAAGGTACAGTACCTTCGTACAAATACCTAAAAGTGTGGGGGTGTCTAGCAAAAGTCGCAGTATCGCCTCCTACAAAGATCACTATTGGACCTAAAACTGTAGATTGTATTTTTATCGGATATGCGCATAATAGTAGTGCTTACCAGTTTCTGGTATACAAATCATATATTCCGGATATCCAGGTAAATACAATTATGGAATCAAGAAATGCATCTTTCTTTGAACACATATTTCCTTATAAGGATAAACAAAGTTCTAAAAGAACACGTGATGAAAGAGACTTAAACGCCTCTTCCGACATTGCTAGTACGTCAAGAATCTCTGTACAAGATGCAGCAGACGAACCTAGACGTAGTAAAAGAGCACGTAAGGAAAAAACATTTGGTGACGATTTCTTGATGGTTCTTCTCGCAGAAAATAAACCAAAAACATACACTGAAGCCATGAACACATCGGACGCTCCTTTATGGAAGGAAGCCGTTAATAGTGAGATCGATTCCATAATGCAAAATCATACGTGGGAAATAACCGATCTATCCGAAGGGTTTAAAGCACTAGAGTGTAAATAGATTTTCAAAACAAAATTGAAAACCGATAACTCAATTGATAAGTACAAGGCAAGACTTGTGGTGCAAGGATTTCGGCAAAAAGAAGGTCAGGATTTTTTTTACACCTATTCTCCAGTCACGAGAATAACTTCGATCAGAATGCTTATCGGAATTGCAGCGTTAAAGACTGGAAATACATCAAATGGATGTAAAACCGCTTTTCTAAATGGAGATTTAGAATAGGAAATATATATGAAGGTTTTGTGGTTCCAGGACAAGAAAATAAAGTCTGTAGACTTGTAAAATCATTGGATGG
Organism: Crucihimalaya himalaica; assembly: GCA_004349715.1. NCBI lineage: Eukaryota > Viridiplantae > Streptophyta > Magnoliopsida > Brassicales > Brassicaceae > Crucihimalaya > Crucihimalaya himalaica. The sequence goes on along the minus strand of SMJT01000061.1, from coordinate 426,644 downwards.
ACTAAAACAAGCTCCAAAACAATGACATGAAAAATTTGACAGAGTAATGATGTCAAATGGATTCAGCATTAATGAATGTGACAAATGCATATATATCAAAAGTACACCTAGCGGGTATATTTTGTTATGTATGTATGTTGATGATATGCTTATCATGGGCAGTAATAAAGATATAATCCAGCAAACCAAAAACATGCTTCATAGACAATTTGATATGAAAGACATGGGTTTTGCAGATGACATTCTAGGAATTCAAATCACTGAAACTTCTGACGGGATTATTCTGTCACAAACTCATTATGCAGATAAAATTCTTGAGAGATTCAAGAACTATTCAAATGGGACCACAAAAACTCATGTGGATGCTCAACTTCACCTAACTAAAAATTCAGGTGAAGCGGTATCACAGATAGAGTATGCACGGGTGATCGGCAGTCTGATATATCTAACCACTGGAAAGCTATAACTAGAGTATTAAATTACTTGAGATACACAAAAAGTTATGGACTGCACTATGGTAAAGAACCTGCAATTTTGGAAGGATACAGTGACGTTAACTGGATATCTGACTCCAAAAACTCGAAATCCACAAGTGGATATGTCTTTACTTGAGGAGGTGCAACAGTCTCATGGAAATCTGCGAAACAATATCGGCCAGATCAACCATGGAGTCTGAGTTTATAGCTTTAGATAAAGCCACAGAAGAAGCAGAATGACTTCGAAGTTTCTTGGAAGATATTCCAATGTGGGAGAAACCAGTATCGGCACTACGCATACACTGTGATAGTCAATCGGCTATAGCCCGAGCACTGAATACTCTCTATAATGGTAAATCTCGTCACATCAGAAGACGACATAAAACTATTAGACACTTGATCTCCAGTGGAGTAATAACACTGGATTATATTAAATCAGCTGATAACCTAGCGGATCCGTTTACCAAAGGTTTAGCTCGAGATCAAGTTGTAAAATCATCAAGAGGAATGAGTTTAAAACCTATAAATTAAGAGGATGTTTGATGGAAACCCCACCTATATGACTGGAGATCCCAAGATTTAGGTTCAAAGGAAAAACTAAATCAAATAGAATCTGTCTGGAGCACTGTAAAACACAGCCCATTTCCCAAGATGATAAACAGTGCTTCCTGTATGTGTAAAGGATAAGCAATGCTTTTAATGATTTGAGTCCATAGCTTTGAAATATCAGTGAAGTTCTTACAGGAGACTTCTGAAAACAAAGGCTGGAGGCAAATCACCTAATGAGTGTGAAATGAGGCCGTTTCTAGGAGAATGAAGGTCAGACTATATTCTCTAAGTTCACTCATGAAATCCAGAAAATGTTCAAGGCCAAAATGAACACAATAGAGAACTTGGTTCCACGAGAAAAAGAAGCTAGGTTATACCTGTTGTCTCGGTTTACATAAAAATCTGGGTGGTTCAAGACATCATGTTCACCTCCCGGCCAAGTAAACCTGACAGATATTAACAATGAGTGGTTCAAGGCTGAAACATTGCTACCATCTCAGACACAGTTATTTTTCGCATATACTCTTGAAGGTCGAGTCTGTCTAGTCTGTCAAGTATTAGGTTATTAAGTTAGAGAAACTTTTCATATGTTTAGAGTCAACTCTATTCATGTGGGGGATTGTTGGAACTTCAATTTAGACATGTGGCTCCGGCCAACTTTCCGACGACTTTTCCGGTGAGGTCCGTCGCCGGAATGATCGGGTCTTGAAGTCTTTGGATTCCTCGTAATGAGCACTATAACATAGTGTAGTTACATGTAAAATTTGAAGTGAAATTGAATGAGAAATTGAGCTCCAAAGTGGTTAGCTTGAAAGCTTATAATAACTTTATATTACAAAGTCCTCTAGTATATATGTTGTTACACTTATGAGAGTGTTCAACAACTAGATGGGAAGGGGAGACCATGGTGTAAGAGTTGGAGGGCCATTATGCAAAAACACACACGCGCACGCGCGCGCCGCCGGGCTGGGCTCGGGCTCGGGTCCTGGGTCTTGGTTATGCAACTTTGCTTAAAATATTTTGACCAATTTAGAATCAATTGCATAATAAAGGCGCTTTGACCGAGCCTTAAACGTCCGCGCGAGATTCTCTCCGGGTCGTGCGCCTCACTCAATGCACCACGATCTCCGCACACGTTGCGGATTTTGCGGATCGCACAACCTCTCCCTGCGTTTTAAAAAACAAAGACTCTCTTCATTTTCTCTCTATCGTTCTACGAAAACGAAAAAACAAAAACTATGTCCCACATCAAACAGTAAGTGTCTATCTCAAGAGTATATCGTAGATATCCAGTTCGTAAATTTCGTTTTTCGAGTGTTGCGAAAACGGTCTCGCCGTAGTTGTATCCGGAGATTCATCATCTCACAAACCGCCACACTGCGAGAAATTGTTTGAATTAAGAAAAAGATCAACTTGCTATACAGATTTCTCTTTAATTCGGTTTTATATTCGTGTTTTGTTCTCCAGATTTTCGCGGTCTAACAACAATATCCCTAATATTGTTGGTATTTTCATTATGTTTCTAACTTGATTTCGAATGCCCTGCATTACAATCTTTATGATTAATGAAATCAGAAATTATAAAAAAATGATGAATTAAAAATAATTGTTCTCAATCTATGCTATCTTTAAAGCTTACATGTTAATTAAAGATTTTTCAAATGTGGTTTAAGGAACTCAATTATTCAGATAATGTTTTTTTTTCACGATCGATTAAACCGAAAAAAAATAACACCGTCATTTTTCTCCTTGATTAATACTACCCCTCTTGCGCATTCTCACCACATACAGTATATCTCGAATTTTATGCTAGTATGCCGAATTGAATTTCTATCTTCTATTGAAAGGAGCATGTGTTCTATGAGCATAGTACACTAAATGTTAATAAAATGAACGCATAATTTCACGTTTTTATTTATATATAAGTTTGGCATGTATTTCTAACGAAGAAATTTAACTTTGAGCAATCTTTGCTAATCAAAAAGATCAGGCCAGTTTTCCGAAAATAAAATTTAGTATCCTAAATTTCTTTGAGCAACTCAAAGCCGGTTGACAAATTCATCACATGGGTTCTTCTGAGATTCAATTCAAGGCTCAAACTCAAAAGTCTCAAAGTTTTGAGGAAAGGAAAGCTACGTTAATATCATAAAATACGTACTGCAAATCCTTGAGCAACCCATAATCTTAACACAAATCGAAACTATCTTCCTAATAAACCAACATATTTCATGCGATTATAAATCTAAGTTTGATAGAGACTTAAAGCTCGCCTTCTTGTTTACCAAGTGACCAGCCTTCTAGGACACTTGATAATTCCTCGGCCATGGTCCAACTCGAAATGAGCTTTGGAAAAATCAGTGCTTGAAAAGAACGGCCGTAGATCTGCGATTTCGTATTCCTTGGCCTGCAATGTAGACATAAGAGTTGTGAATAAAGTATTACGAAGCATTCTTCTAACTTTAGCCTAATCATATGAGAGTTACCTTTGTCTGCAGTTCCTCTATCTTGATCTCGATAGATGGTAGTCCTGAATTTGATCCCGAAATGATTTCTTCAAACTTCAAGGCATTCTTTACGAGCTCTTTCAGAAGAACGAGAAGCAATGAGTTGAAGTCCTTTTTGTATGTAATGTATCGTTTGAAACTCTGCACAAGAATAACCAAGTTTCATCAGTTCAGACATCAGAATCCATAGATACAAAGCTCACCAAACAACTGAATGAAAAGTTCTTTAATACCTCTCTTAGAGTTCTCTGTACACCAAATTTCTGGGTCGATATGAAGGAGTCAAGCAGGACTCGAATGGCCATATTAACATCTTCTTCTGTAACATACTGCCTAAGGTGCATCCTAGCATGTGCTTCAGACATTCGGATCATAGACTCAAGGTGCCTTGTCGCGATAGAAACTCCTTGTCCGTTCTGAACAAAATATTAAGAAGGTCAAGAGATTATGCCACATGATATTTGAGAAAGATGAGTTACCCATCAGTACAATTAAAATTAAGAATTGAAACCTACCATCGATTCTCGCCTTAAATTAGCGTAAACAGTTTCTAACTTCTTGGCATCTAGTTCACTCAGTTTTGGGAATACATACAACTTTGAGTATGTTAAGTATTTCTTCAGCAGGTCCTGGGGAAGAACCTGTATATAAAATAATATTTCGATCACGACATGAAAACATGGAAACTTCAAAGAAGCAGCTACACCTGAAAATCACAAACCTCGGGATCAGTAGAACCGCTAGATCCCTGGATGCCATCTTGGGAATCGCTATCATCCATCTTACCACCTTTGGGTTGTGATTTGAAGTGGCTATTGACAACAAATTCAGCAAGCATTTCATCTGTAACTGGGTCAACCACATCCTGCAGCCATATAATTGGTTTAAGTCATGTCAATAACCAACAAAGTAAAGCAATCAATGATATGATAGCAAGAACAAGAAGTCAGAGGTTTAGGAAAAGACCTTGACAACACACAAAATATCAAAACGAGACAGGATTGGATCTGTCAACTCGACATTTTGTGCAAATGATTTCGATGAATCGTACCTGAAATTGCAATGTCACAAACAAATTAGCAAGATCAAGGTTACAAATCTTAAGTCAGCGGATTGCAGACGTACCTTCCACCAACTGGATTAGCTGCGGCAATAACTGAGCAACGAGCTTGAAGAGAAGTAACTATTCCTGCCTTGGATATACTGATACTCTGCTGTTCCATGGCTTCATGGATACTCACCCTGGTTACAAAACTTATAACGTCAGCACCATTTTTCCAGGAAGGTAATTATCATTACTCATTAGTTGCATTTTGTTACCTGTCCTGGTCATTCATCTTGTCAAACTCATCGATAAGACAAATTCCTCGGTCAGCAAGTACGAGAGCCCCTCCTTCAAGGGTCCACTCCCTTGTAACTGGATCCTTGTGTACTGCTGCAGTCAGACCAACAGCAGAAGCTCCCTTACCAGTTGTGTAGACAGCTCTCTGACCAGTTTTCTCAACATACCTAGAAGAAACATTTTTACAGTTAATGGAAGTGCTCACCACAAGAAGTTAGTTGGCCAGGATAATATTCTTACTTCAGAAATTGTGATTTTGCTGTTCCTGGATCACCAAGTAGAAGTACATTTATATCTCCACGCAATCTGTGTTTCCCTTTAATGTTTTTCTCTTGGCCTCCAAACATAGCAAGTGCAAGAGCTGTTTTGATATCTTCGTGGCCGTATATTGACGGAGCAATTGACTTAATGATCTGATAGAGAAATTGAAATAATGTTAAACGGGATGAACTCTGAAGCAATTCAAAGGATTTATTAGGAGGATTTATATCCATCTTACACGTTCAACTATACGTGGGTCCTTGGATAGCTCTTCGATTTGTGTCTTGTCTTCCTGGGTTAGCTTGTATGCAGAGAAGAGGTCTTGCTTCTTTGTAACATAGTTAGCTTCCACCACAGTGGCAAAGACAGGAAACCCATTTTTTGTGTTCAAAGATAGGTCAAAATTGTTGGTATATATGCCAGTAACCTCCTGCAAAACATCCCATGCAGGATAAAATCAATCAGCTATCATATACAGGTGTGCAAGTATTCTAGAAGAGTAATGTATGATGCACGTACAATTTCTTCTCCAGGTCGAGCGCAATCAATAAGGTCATTCAGCAGGATAACTTCCTTGTGTCTTGGAAGTCGTCCAGCAGGCACTGTTCCTGGACTCTCTTGGATTGTAAGCTTCTGATAGTTCCTGTATATTGTCTGAAAAAGATAGTAATAACAGTGTGATCAATTTCTCATTTCAATGTATAGCTTAAATTTGAACTTTTTTCAATTAAAAGGAAAGTGATAGAGAGAACGTAGACTCTTACCTGTTCGACATTAACAGTAAACGGTCCTTTGGACTGGCATTCAGAACAAGAACCAACTTTGACTTCTGAATAAGAGTTTTGGAAGAAAGGCCCCAAAACTGCTCCACACTTGTTACAATCATATTTCACCTGCTGCAGTTGAGGAAAGACCCCAGAACGCCTAGTAACAACTCCACCAATGCGGATCATCGTGTTAAGATGAATCTGCCTAATGATTCACAAACAATAAGGTTATGTTGAAATATAAAGGATTACAAAGCCAGTCACTATCCATTAGTTCAGTCATATTATTACCTTATGTTCCGAATCTGATCATTAACTGGTAGGTTAGTAACACGAACATAAATCTTTGTGTGAATATTCTTGTAGTTTGGATGCAGATCAAAGATGACCTTTTCTGTAACTTCTTCCATGACTTCAAGAACAGGTTGTGGAGCATCTGCCAGCCAGATGGCAATATTCGGGTGGACGTGTATGAATTCTTTATAATCAATTTCCAGACTGCATTTATTAGCTGCAAATAAGCCATACTTAGATGAAATTTAAAACAGTTCAGAGAAGTAACTAAGCACAAGCAACGATCTTATCTAGCTGTAGCAAAAGAGAAAACGAAAGTACCTGATACCATTTCGTTTATTAAACGAACATATTCAATATCTCCATTCTCATTCTTTGGTTTAACATATGTAAGCAAAAAGTCTTTGAACTTCTTCGCGATGAAACGTCTCACTTCGTCTCTCATAACCCATTCCCTCAGAGTTCCTTGAATCCGATACATCTCAAACTCTGCTTCATCTTCATTGTCATCCTGTATTTAGAAATTTACCAACCATTAGCATTAGTAGGAATACACCTAACACCACCAAGTAAGAAGAATCTATCACATTCATACCTCATCTTGATAATCATCTGTTTGATCAGTCATCGAAATATCTGGCTGTGACCCTCCTGGCGAACTTGGAGGGTCTCCATCAGGATCATCATTACCTCTTGGTGGAACTGTAGTCCGAGACCTCTTTGAAGGTCTATAGTTCCAATCATCTGAATCTGTTTACAAACAGTAGAACCCTACTCAAATTACATACCTATATCTAAAATTCAAGTTCAATTAGGGTTCCGATTTCGTCAAATTCCAGTTTACCCATTGCAATTAGTGAACTAAAACAAAAGATTAGGGATCTAATTACCGTTATCGTGAAGAAGATGAGGAAGCTTGCGGTTCGCGAATTGAGTTTCTCGAGCATCGAGTACAGCCTCAGCCGCACGTCGGTCAAGCATAACCTGATCTAAATCTCTCTCATCCTCGACGGAATCATCTAAACCATTAGATTCATACTGATCATTCCCATCCATATCCTTATAATCATTCAAATAGTTATCGTTGTAGAGATCTTCCCCTTCTTCTTCTTCTTCTTCTTCCTCCTCAGGCTCATCCCTTATGATTTGCGTATCTACGGCGGCTTCTTCATCGGAGAAATTCTCAGAGTTTTGGCTTGTAGTGATTGGTAACTGATCTGTGTTAAATCCAGCGGAAGAAGATGAAGCTGGTGACGACGGCTGGTTATCTGAATTTTCTCCAGCCATTTTCTCTCTCTCTCTCTCTCTCTCTCTCTCTCTCTCTCTCTCTCTCTCTATTGTTCCGGCGACGGAATCAGGGCACAGTACACTCGTTTATTAGATTTTCTCGTCGACTAGGCGGGAAATTTTCGCGCCAAACTGACATACGTAGTTGGGCCTATGAATGGTCTATAAATATGGGCTTTCAGTAACTCGGCCTAAGTAGTTACTGTATATTAAGATTAAATCAACGCAATTATTCTACTGTTATGTCCCATAGATGTATTTAATCAAATTGAACTAGATACACACCCGCGGTGTACGACGGGCCGAAATTTTTTATTAAAGTATATTTAAATAATTTTAAATGGTAATATAGTGTTGATTTAAACATAAAAAATTATTTTATTAATCAATGTATACAACGAAACATTTTTAATAGTAATATATTGGAAATTACAAAATCTGCAATATTAATAGTATAGTTTGGTAATAGTAATATATTGGAAATTGAAAAGTCATTAACTAAATCAGAAATATTAACAGTACAGTTTAAAAATTAATATTATCTATCTTCAATCTACATTATGAACACAAAAATTGGTTGTAGATTTCTTTTTTTAGAATTTGCAACGTTTCAGGCAAGCGAAATATTTATTAAATAAATCCAATATTCATGACCAAAAAAAAAAAAAAAATCAAATATTATTTTGTTAAATCAACAATACGAAAACATGTATTAGCATCAACTATCGATATAAAAAACAACATAAATTCGTTGTCTTAGAAATCATTGAAATCTTTTAAAAATACTCATAATCTAAATATTATAATTTGTGGTCTATCTCTCCATTTGAATGTGGTTCGACATTTACTTAAGCAGTACTTGCTAGCCTACAAAAAAAAACAAAATCATTAGTGATATATAAATCTTTTAAAATAATTGGTTATTTAAAAGAGTATATAACTTACATCTCAAATTTTCGTCCACTTTTACTATGTTTGGATTTGGAAACACCTTAGAAATAGGACTATTTGTGCAGATAATAACATTCCTTGGACCATCGTGATAAAACTTGTTAACCTAATTATTCTCAGCTTATAATATATGTTTGACAAAAAGTTTCAAAGAAAATTATGTAAACCAACACATGCAAATACAATCTCTGCTTATGTCTCATAAGAAATTGAGGTGCACACTTAAAAATTAGAAATCAAGATATGATAAAGATATTGTTTGATTTTTTTTGTTATGTATCTCTCGATTATGTACAATCTTTGAATCTCTCTTTTTGGCTATCTCTTTTTGAATATTTATTTTATTGATATGTATGATGTATCTAAGAGACTAGGATGGAGAGTGTTATACCAAGAAATTCGGATAATAGGTATCAGATAAAATGGTACACGTTGTAAAGTTGTAATATACCAATGGTATCATCTTTACAACTTTATTGTTATAAATCCTCCGAAAAGACCTAGAAATTCAGATCATAGGTATCAGCTAAAATGTATCCAAGAGACTAGGATGGAGAGTGTTATACCAAGGTTATTTAGTAATTTTTTCAGTTCAAGACATTTCGGGCAATCCAACTTGAGCTAATTGACAGTGATTTCCCTGTTGGTATATTTACCATAATTTTGTTTTTTCATTCTGTATATATTTGTTAATTTGTTAAATGCTAATAATTTTGTTTCTTCTTTTTCTTTTCTAAATGTTTATTTGCCATTTAGATACATATGGTATTATTGCTTCAATTTCTATCATGAAAACATCCCCTGGGTTGTTCGTGATAATGGAAATGACAATGATTCAAGAATGATCACTATACGTTTAAAGAATGTTAGGTATGTTTTACTTATTTTGATTACATTCACATTATACATCACTAAATATTTAATTTATTAAAATAACGAATTACATTGTTTTTAATATTTTCATATTCATTACATTTGTTTATTTCCTTTCATCATAATTTCCATTTCTTTATAGTGGTGAATATTTGACATGTCAACTTCTCGGAAAATACTGTGATGCTTTCATTTCCCGGTAGAAACAATTTAGACATGACTACTTCAGTGTCCAATATCCGGTGTTGTGTCATAAGATTTTTTTGGATTTCTCCAACTCATGGTATCAACTTATATGTTAAATATTTTTATTGTGTCTCTGTTAGTTCTTTTATGTTTTCTAAATAGTAATTTGATTTCTTCAATTGTTTTTTTTTAGGCCGATCAGAGGAACCATATCTTTTCAGAGGGGAAGGTTGCTCTAGGATCTTCATTGATGAAGAATTTGAAGAAATTAGCATCATGGATTGTATCAAGTAATGTTATATTCTTAACTTATTATTATTATTATTGCCATTAACAGTGCATAGTTAATTTTAATAGTCTTCCTATTTTGTATTTTCTATCATTTAGTTTAGCATTGCTCCTTCTGCGTAGAAGATTATCAAGTTTCAAAACATTTCCAGACTTAAGCAGAATTAGCATCAATCTCTTTATTTCTTATATCTTTTGAATATTTCTAATCTAATGATGTACTCTTTATTTCTTAATGACTTTACTTACTTTGCATAACTAAATTATTTATAATCAGAATATTTGTGTCCTTATTACTATGTTTCTTTTTTTTTTTTTTGCGAAATTTATTAATTATTAGACAATGTAGAAAAATCTTAACTCAATTACTACTGATGATTTTTAATCAGTAATATTTTGTAATCATATCAATCCAATATATGATATTCATCAGAACAATAATATTGATCAAAGCATTTTTCGAGTGGATTCTAGACATTGGTGATGGTTAGCTTGCCGAGCCTAATGATGGGGAAGCTATAATTGATATTCCTGAGGAGTTTTTAACTTAGATGCTCCTGATCCTATTGAAGCAATAACTAGAGAAATATATGGAGATCCTACTCTTTTGAATGAGATAAATAATCCGAAGATTTTCCAAGAGAGAGCTATTTTGACTCCAAGGAATCAAGATGTCAATGTTATTAACGAACATATGCTTGACAAGTTGAGAGGTAAGTTTATATGTGTTTTTGGTTTAATATGCTATTGTTATCTTATCTAAAAAATCATGGTAAGTTGATATTGAATTATACATAAACTTTTTCAAATCGTATTTGTCAACAGGCCAGGAATCCATTTATCTAAGCTCTGATAGTATAGATCCATCGAATTCTTATTCGTTAACCAATCTTGTGTTCACGCCTGATTTCTTAAACGCGATCAACATGTCCGGTTTACCAATACATTCTTTCTGGTTGAAGATAAATGCTCCAGTAATGTTGATAAGGAATCTAGATCCTAAAGGTGGGCTGTGCAATGGAACGCGATTGCGGATAACACAAATGGTTGACCATGTGTTAGAGGTAATTATTATTACAGGAGATAGATTTATACGATTCCCAAGATTCTCATATCGCCATCAGATGCGAAACTACCTTTCAAAATGCGACGAAGACAGTTTCCAATATGATTGACCTTTGCAATGACTATTAACAAGAGTCAAGGGCAATCACTGAGTCAAGTATGTCTATATTTTCCAAGACCTATCTTCTCTCATGGTCAGCTATATGTGGCTTTATCAAGGATAACTTCAAAGAAAGGATTAAGAGTTCTTATTTTAGACTGTGAAGGAAATGTTCAAAGACAGACAAAGAATTTAGTGTTCAAAGAGGTTTTCCAGAATTTGGAAAACTAATGTATTGTATTTGAAATATATATTTGTTTCAAATGTTTAATTTCCCACATTATGGTATTGAGCTATCAGCAAACTTTTAATGTTTGCTTCATTACCTCCGAAAAATAATTATTATGATATTAATGGTATATATCGTAAATATATTATAATCTATACCATAGTAAACGTTTATAGTTAAAAATGTATTATAGATATTGATCCAAAAATGTTGAAGTGCATGAGTAAACTTAAAATAAATATAAAAAAAATTTCACAATAAATTGCAATATGTAACAAAATATAATATATACATAGGTATTAAAATCATTTTGAGTTATCTTGAATAACGAAGTAAGAAAACACATTCATAACTCGAAATTTCTCCCACAAATTTATGTATTTAAAAATATTAGGATAAAAAAAACAACTCATATCATTATACTACTATTTAAAGTTACTTTATGTATTTAAAATTACTAAACCGACAACAACAATTTTGTAATAGTTGGATAAACGCGTAAATATATTACCCGGGTGTAATCCTAGTTAAATAATATATTGGGATGCTTATAATTAATAGTTAACTGTTTGAAAATTCAAAAAGTATGGAATATTTTTTAAATTTATTTGTTAGTTATTATTTGTTATTCAATTTCAGAAAATGTTTATGATTGGAGTAACAACATTGTGCACGAAAATGTTGGAAAATATTATGTTTGTTAAAATTGGAAATATAAATGTGTATTTCTAGTTTATGAATCTTAAATTTCTGAATCTGAAACTAAAAAATCTGAAAACTAAATGTTAATCCAATTAAAACTGTACAATTTAAAATAAAATATATAGTCCAGTTAAAATATATGTTTTATAATATTACAAAATTTATAGTTTCCATAAATAAAAGAATATATATTTATAAAAACGTGATTTTGTAGAAGATTAGAATAAGTAAAACGTGATTTTCAATGTTAAAATTTTATAATCCCTTAATTTAAAAAAATAAATTAGAATAACACAAATTTAGAAATCAATTACAATTATCTTTGAATTTCTTTTAGTTTTGGTAACCAGCAAAATTTGGTGATATATCTCCATTTTTAAAATTCGAATTACAACATATACATAAAAACTACATATTTCTTAATTATAGCTCTTAGGATTATAAAATATGTTAATCAAAACAATTATGTTAGTTAAGAGAATATAAGCAGCGACGTTCTTGTTAACCCATAAAGCTGCTGCTGAAGGAAACCGTCCAATTTTTGAGGATTTCGTCATTGGTTACACCGACCATAACTTCAATGCTACTGTTGGCAAATGCTTTGAGCATGTGGCTGTTGGCATTAATAAGACGGACGTGTGTGATTTGTTGCGACTTCAGAAGCGGTGCGACGTCTGAAGGCGATGGCATGTTAGTGAGATCAGTTCCGATGTTCACGCCGATGAATGCAACTGTATAAAGAAACATATTAACAGATTCAGTGTCTCTGATGTTGGAATTTTACCGGTTTATAACGATTTATAAATCTAATCACAAATTCAATTTACAGGATTGTGTAAATATTAAATCAAAATATATGTCATCAGATTATGAGTATAGCTAGATATTTTGCAGCAGAAAGATAGATTGAATTAACCGAGGTTGTAAAACACTTCAAACATTGTGCCTCTACTGGTATCCATACGCACACAAATAGGATCTAACGGGATGATAGTGCCATAGAGATCAAATCTCAAAACTATATTAGGGTTTTGTTTGCTTTTCAAAGGGTGTCTCTCTACGTTGCTATATTGCTAATATATCACATTAGGTTTGATTAGTGGGCCAAAGTCCAATCAACTTCTCTTTTTCTTTTAATCTCACGTACACACACATATATATATATATATCCCATAATAAACATTTTATTTTAAGTGCACAAATATAAATATATGTATATCTCATATAACATATTTATTATATCATAACTAAACCCAACATATCTAGCCTGCTTAGGTGTGTATCCCTGTAGGATCCCATAATATTAGTAATGAACTTATGAAGTCATCGACTATAAGATGTTTCTAGCAAAACGTTATAATCATCTATATTATTCGATTATTGAACATACAACTTAAACTAGAGTAAATATAAATGATTTCAAGACATTCCCAACAATCTCCCACTTGTACTGGAATCATCCATTTCGGTAATCCTTTCGTCTCTATATCTCGATCTTACGATAAGGCAAGAAGTGGTTTCATCCTTATTTAGCTAAGATCATATTTATCGCACTCCGATATATACGGATAAAACAAACAATTGACTTTCACTTCGTTTGAGCAAGCCATGCATATCTAAGTATCAAATCTTTGATAGGCCCAAAGATATTTATCTCTTGTTATATAGGAGGGACAAATCCCATCTTGTTCCATCCATGTTCCTTACACACTTCATAATACGCCCAATTACTGTCTTTATAATCATCTGTTACGGCTGACGTTTGGCAGAATCAAAACGCACCAATCCATATATAGGAAAGCATGAGATACTCATGTCAAAGGATTATACTCTATAGTTGTGATGAAAAACTCTTATGACACTCATATAACATTCTTGTAGGGTTCTCATAGCGGTCAGTCAAATTTGTGGTCTCCAACACAAATATTTGTGATTGACTTTAATACTACATTATTAATGACTCCATGAAACTTAGTCATTAGTCACATCACATACTAGTCATCTAGAAGTATTAATGTTCTATTTAAATAACCTTGACTAGGAACATCAATAATTTATGTCATTTTGCACTCATAGAGTTTCATGATCAAGTCAAATACTTGATGGCCTATAAAAATGAAATAAATTATTTTGGGACCATTATTTAATTATCTAATAACAAATAATATTGAAACAAATTTCAAAATTTCATTAATTTGAAAAATCAAATTAATGTAAACACGAACATCATATCATAAAAGAAAAATCTCCCACTAGAATCAATATCACATCTTTAGAAATCTAATGCCTACAACAGTATTATGACTCTCATGCTTAGGCCGTGGAAGAGGTTTGGTTAAGGAATCAACAACGTTTGCATCCGTTGAGACTCTGCTAAACTTCACATCTTCTCTATCAATTATATCACAAATGAGGTGATATATCCTAAGATGTGTTTGACTTTCTGGTGTGCGATGGCTCCATTGTTATCACACTAAAGATCCATCGTGCCAGAAATGCTAGGAACAACACCAAGTTCAGTGATGAACTTTCTAATCCAAACAACTTCTTTTGTTACCTCAGAAGCAACAATATATTCAGCTTCAGTTATAGATTCCGCCATAGTGCGTTTAGAACTTTTCCAACTCACCGCTCCTCCATTAAGACAAAAGATAAATCCAGATTGAGATCGCTAGATCAGAGATCGTCTTTGTCTATCTGAAAGCTGGCATCAGTGTAACCACTTACAACAAGCTCATCACTTCCTCCATTGACCAAGAACTTATTCTTAGTTTTTCTCAAATACTTAAGGATACTCTTGACTGCTGTCCAGTGACTTTCACCTGGATCAGTTTGGTATATACTCATCATGTGATATGCTCAAATATAATACCCTAAAAGTACTAAAGCAGTGGCTGCAGTATATTAGAGGTCGAACCACAAAGACTCAAGATATCATTCAATAGATTTCAGAATTTGAATTAAGCTAAGCAAAATCAATGTAATTAAAAATTGCAAACGATTAAAAGTAGTTTGTAAGATCAATGGAGGAAAACGCTAAGCCTAGGGAAATTCGCCGGTAAATCAGAATTACAGATCAAATAGATTGTAAGGAATATGTTCAGCATCGTTCTTGAACTCGAAACACGAATATAAAACCAACCAACTTTCGCTGCGTAGATTATCTATGTCTAAACCTAGAATTCCAAATTTCTTTGCAAATCCTATGAATTCAAACAAGCATTAAATATCAGGTTAAATTGTTCACAAAATCCTAAACCAAATTTCTTTGCGAATAGATCTTTTGCTCATCCATCACTAGTTCAGGCAATTAATCACACTTTCGTGTCAACTAATCAACCTAATATCAGATTCT
Source organism: Crucihimalaya himalaica (assembly GCA_004349715.1). Classification (NCBI taxonomy): domain Eukaryota; kingdom Viridiplantae; phylum Streptophyta; class Magnoliopsida; order Brassicales; family Brassicaceae; genus Crucihimalaya; species Crucihimalaya himalaica. Next base: position 411,415 of record SMJT01000061.1, on the reverse strand, counting down.
AGGTTGCGAAACTAGAATAAGCAATAATCACAAGTCTAGATGAAGAACTCTATGGATTTTCCCCTAACAATTCAGTTCAACCTAACAATTCATCAAACACCTTTGAATAACCCTAAACCTAACAAAGAATCTACTCAGACATGGTGAATTAAGCAAACATCATGAATAAAATAGATTGCATTAAAGAAATAGAGTAAAGAGTACAAAGAGGGTTCCAAATCTTCTCCCAAAAATCTGCTACCAAAAATGTCTATCTCCGGGTATCAGTCCTCTCTCAAAAAGTGACTGAAAAAACCTCATTCTATCCTAAAACACGTTTTGGGCTTAATTGTAAATAATAAAGTCTTTTGGGCCAAAGAGCAGATTCTTCAAACTTGTAGAGAGTCGCGTTCTCTTCCTTGGACGTCGGTATCGATCGATACCATAAGTGGTATCGATAGATAGAGAAGCAGCGAGTCACGTTCCTTCCAAGTGTCAGTATCGATCGACACTAGGTGGTGTCGGTCGATACACAGGCTTCATATCGGCTCCCGAACTGCTTAGTCCATGTTCAGCTCCAAAATGCTCCAGAAAGCTTCAATAAGTCCAATTCAGCTCCAAACGTACTTAAATCCTGAAAAGACTCTAAAAGACTCCAAAAATACTAGAAAGACTCAATAAAAAAGACTTATTTCATGGTTAAAAGCGGGTAAAAACCATGATATATCAACGCCCCCAGACTTAGCCTTTGCTTGCCCTCAAGCAAACAGAAAACCAAATCAAAGGAGGAGGTTTGAAAATACGGAGACTCACCTTGAAACTCTGCAATGAACTTTTTTCCTAATGTCTTCTCATTACTTCACCAGTTCCAAATCTAACCACCATGTACTTCTCCATAGACATTCGTAGCCCCCTAGACTTCACATTATTTCACAACATTATCCATAAAAACTGTCAATGCCAGTTTCATTGCTGTGATCAATGCTCAAAAACCTTCTAGACTCTTTCCCATATAATATCATGACAAAAGAACTACCCAAAATTCACTCTCTTCTTTTCTGGTATTTAGTTCTTCTCCCCTAGACTTATTTCATTTCGTGCTCTTCCTTTTTATGTGCACATACACATCGAGGTTCGATACGCGAGTATTGATGGTGTTTGCCACCAAATCCCCGGTTCTTCCCCTCTCTATGAATCAAAGGCGTAGACGAATAGTGGTATCACGAGAAATTTTCCTAACCTCGCTTCCAACCTCTGTGTGATCATTCCTTCTAAACAGAATAATGGGATCACTGGAAAGTTTCCTAGCCCTCCACTTAGAAGAAAATCCTTTCATCTTTTCGTGCGTAATTCTTTGACTTAGAGTGAGGAAGAGGTATACCATTACTTTAAAACAGATGGGTTCCTTTGTCAGATATGAATGAGGAATCAGGTTCTATGAACACTAACCACATCGATGAAGTGCAGAAATTTTGGCTCAGGTGTCGATGGACTCTGCTGGAAACATGAGTGTCCCCTAGTTAACTGGTTAGTCTTTGGATTTTTCATTAGTCCGATCTGAAATACTGGTTCTGTAACAATGGATACTCAGAAGCAAAGTCAAGATAGTAGATACAGAAGCAAGATCATAATCTCCTACAAATTTTTGACTCAATAAAGCAATTTTGACACAAAAACAACTGACTCTAAGAAAAACAAACACCATGTCAGCAACTACCTCCCCCAGACTTAAACAACATTGTCCCTAGTGTTATCTAGTCTAGAGATGGCAAAAAAATCAAAAGAACTGAGTGGTTGATGAAGCGTAAAGAAGTTACCCGTGTGTGATGGTTAATATCGACCGATACTGCCTAGTGTCGATCGATACTTGTGGTAAGCTATTGTTCCTTCTTCGTGGATGTGGTATCGATCGATATAGACTAATGTCGATCGATATTGCTCAGCTGAACCTGGTTCACGTGAAGACACAAGACACAAAACCGAAAATAAAATTGAAAGTGAAGACTTATATACAGACTCACCAGTGAGTTGCCTTCCACCAAGCGCTTGTTCAATGTCATTAGCTTAACATGGTAATTGTTCAGACATTGGGTGGTTCAGCCAGAGGCATTATGTGACCATCTGGGATTGCGAATTTCGCCCAATAATGTTTCACCCACTGTCCATTGACAGTGAATTCCTTGCCTTCTGCATTTATCAGCATGATTGCACTGTGTGGTCGGACTTCCTTGATTGTGAAGGGACCTAACCAATGAGAACACAATTTTCCAGGAAATAATTGCAAACGAGAGTTATACAGAAGTACCTGGTCGTTGGGTTCAAAGTGGCGAGAGAGGATCTTCTTGTCGTGATATGCCTTAGTCCTTTCCTTGTACAACTTCGAGTTTTCATAGGCAAGGTGTCTAATCTCATCCTGCTCGTTCAGTTGAACCAATCGCCTGTGTGCAGCAGACTTGATGTTATAATTCACCAACTTGGTAGTCCATGCTGTCTTGTACTCGATATCAACTGGAAGGTGACACACTTTCCCGTACAACAAGTGAAACGGTGTGGTACAAAGTGGTGTTTTGAAAGCGGTCCTGTAGGCCCATAGTGCATCGTCCAACTTCGTAAACCAATCCTTCCGTGTGGTGCCAACTATTTTCTCCAGAATTTCCTTGATTTATCTGTTGGAAACCTCAACTTGCCCGCTCGTCTGAGGATGATAAGGGGTAGCCACGCGATGATGCACACCATATTTCGTCAGCAACTTTTCGAAAACCTTGTTGATAAAGTGAGTGCCACCATCACTTATAACGATCCGAAGTACTCCAAATCGAGGGAAAATAATAGTCTTGAACAGCTTGAGGACCACCAAAGAATCATTGATCGGACTAGCAATTGCTTCCACCCACCTGGAGACGTAGTCCACAGCAACCAAGATGTACTTATTTTGGCGTGACAAAGGAAAAAGGCCCATAAAATCGATGCCCCAACAGTCAAAAACTTTGACCTCAAGGATGAAGTTTTGTGGCATCTCATATCGCTTACTGATCTTCCCTCTCCTCTGGCAGATATCGCATTGCGAGATAAAGGTATGAGCGTCCTTGAACATCGTAGGCCACCAAAATCCTGCTTGAAGAACCTTGGAAATTGTCTTGAAAGTAGCGAAGTGGCCAGCATACTCAGACCCATGACAATGATGCAGCACCTCTGGTACCTCAGACTCCGTGATACATCTTCTATACATCCCATCCGAACAGTGCTTGTATAAGTAAGGTTCATCCCAGAAGAATCTCCTTACGTCGCGTAGAAATTTCTTTCTATCATACTTCTTGAGGTGTTGTGGCTCGTCCTCTATAGCAAGGTAATTGGCTATGTCAGCATACCATGGTCGAGCAGGAGTAGTCACAGCAGCTAGAAGCTCCTCAGCATAAGAGTCACCCGTAGTCGAAATAGCTTCTGCAAATGGCGGGTATCGACCGATACTGGGTAGGTATCGATTGATACTGAGGGTCTGTACTCGGGAAAATTGCAGACTTTCGGCAGGAGCGCCGTGAATTCCAGTCTCGAGGAAGTAGATCTTCTCCTCAGGTAGGGAATCATCAATAGGCAAGGCTTCATCGATCCGCATCCTCGAGAGGTGGTCTGCAACTCTATTCTCGACACCCTTTTTGTCTTTAACTTCAATTTCAATGTCTTAGAGCAAAAGAACCCAACGGTATAGGCGAGGCTTGAGATCCTTGTTTTGCAACATATATTTGAGAGTAGCATGATCGGTATGAACGGTCACCTTGCTCCCAATCAGATAATAGCAAAATTTCTCAAAAGAGAAAACGACTGCGAGTAACTCCTTCTCTGTAGTGCTGTAGTTCCTCTAAGCATCATCCAACGTTCTGCTGGCATAGTAAATAACATGGAGTTTCTTGTCCTTCCTCTGACCCAGAACTGATCTAACTGCAAAGTCACTCGCATCGCACATAATTTCAAAAGAGAGGTTTGTAACGACCCCGAACCATCACTACGACTCCAATGGTTAGGACCGTCACAAGTTGACATATACTGCGAATGATCCGGCCGAGGTTTTAACACAAAGTCAGCATCCCTAGCCAAACAATCCTCCGCATAGTCCCTTCCGGACTAGATATTAGGCTTGCCAACCCTTTACCTAGAACGGAAGTTGTGTCGACCCGGACTAGGTCATATCATTACAATACACCATATTTTTCACAAAACACGCTTTTATTACATATATCAAAATCAGAGTTTTTACAAAACAGTTTTATCGCGTACGCTATGGCCTAATGCCAAATCCACAACACAACCAAATACACCTCCATCACTACACTTCTAACTATATGGAAGTTCTACTTACAATATGCAACTTCAAATCTACACCATCCTTCCTCCGTCCAAACGACCTCTAATAATTACCTGTAGACAAAATTAGAATCATGAATACCCTATTGGTACTCAATGAGCCCGGCCTACTCTACCATTAAACACGATTAAAGTACCCAAAATACCCAAAAAATCCCCAAACAAACAACAAGCAATCAACAACTAATTAAACTACAATGGTGCAATAAAACGCTACCACGATGCACTACAATGCATCCTACTACTCTACTAAAAGAATGCCCTCGCATTCCTTCTATACTCTACGGATGTCGTCACATCCGTCCACACACTACTCTATACACACACACACACATACAATAGGGGTGCGACCCGCTATTATCTCACGATGCCTAGCATCGATCTATAGGGAGGACCGTATCGTCCCTATGTCACCATTGGATCCATGGTCGCGCACATCACCGCTCCCCTGCCCTAAATGTATACTTCTTCATCACACATAACTTCATCCCTAGACACAAAGTCTACAAGGATGGGATCCATCTTTTGAGCCATCGGGCGCTACCCGACCTTTAGCTTCGCAGGCATTACAAGGAAGTCACGCGTGATTGCCTCACAGAGCAGTATATCAGCCGTAACCGCATATACGCTTTCAGGTACGCTCCAACGTACCCTCCCTACGGCGTTCTCATGACCCGTAGAGGATTCAGAGCCTCAACGCTCTCTCTCACACTAATGCGCTCCACACATTCACACTGCTACGGTTCTCACTAACCGTAGCCACACTAGATCTCTAATCTAGGTCAGTGGTCCTATAGACCCAAGCGCTCCAACGCTTCACACACTGCTACGGTTCTCACTAACCATAGCCACACTAGATCTCTAATCTAGGTCACTGGTCCTATAGACCCAAGCACTCCAACGCTTCCACACTACGGTTCTCATTAACCGTAACTATCCTAACTATGCATATTTATATGCATCTACTAACTACTACTCAAATCTAAATCTAAACTACTCTACCAATCAAGCAATAACTAACTAAAGCAAGCAATCTAATCTAATCTACCAATCAAGCAATTACTAACTAAAGCAAGCAATCTAATCTACTAAACTAAATCTAACTACCCCATGTGCTACTACACATGCTACGGTCACTCACAATACTAGGCGTGCTACCACGACAACCTCCTCTTCCTCTTCTCGGCAATCTCTCCTCTCCTTGGCAATATCCTTCTCTTCCTCGGCAACCTCTTTCTCTTCCTTGGCAACAACTTCCTCCTTCGACAATGGCTCTTCCTTCCGGGGACGTTCGGCTACGCTCGCACGGTAAGGTGCAAAGGTATTTCTCTCACTAGAACTCTTTCTCTTTCTAGTTTAGAAATTCTCTTCTTTGCAAAATGAGCTCACCCCATGGTTCTATTTATAGGCAAAATGGGGTGCATGGAAATCGACATGTGTCTGCCACATGTCGACCCGCGGCCGCCATGTGTCTTCCGGTCGACACTTGTCACGAACCTTGGGCACCAAGTCATTCAATTTCATCACATGCCAAAATTCATTACTTGGGCTCCAAGTCGACCAATCACCATTCGTCACCTTGAGTTGCCCACCACGGCCACCAATCCGGACACGCCACATGCTCTCCGGCCAATCGGGTTCTGACATTTTTCCATCGGCAAATCCCATTCATGACATGACATAAATCCTATGTTAAGTCCTCCAATTCTTCATTTCATTCACTTTGACCCCGACATTTCCAAGTCGTCGTCGTTGGTCCTCCACGTCCGTATCGTCGTCCGTATCGTCGTTCGTACAGTTCACCCGCATGCTCGTACCGCTGATCCGTACGTTCTTGTATGTTCGTATCGTCCATTCGTACGTTTGTTTGTACGATCTTCCACCCGTCCATATGACCTGTTCGTATGCCTTGCCTGTACGTAACCTCCATTTGTACTGTGGGTACGTATCGCCTGTTCGTACAGCGGGTACGTACCACCCGTTCGTATCACGGGTACGTACCGCCCATTCGTACCGCTAGTTTTGGTACGGGTCGTCACATTCTCCTCCCCCCCCCCTTATTAGAATTCGTCCTCGAATTCTCAGGGTTGCGCGGTTCTCTCCTATCTCCTTGTCCATTTGCTTTTCCTCTTCTGTCCAAACTCAAGGCTCTTGTCTCAGAACATAGCACGTCATCTCCTATATCTCCTCTGTGCCAGTCCAAGACTCCTTCCTTAAGCCTGAACGTCAGAGGTTCTCGAAGTTCCTTCTTCTTCTACCTCTATGGGTTCTTCTTCGTCTTCCAATAATTTGGGGTACTCCTCGCAAAATCTCTCTTCGTCTTCCCAAGTAACTGCTACTTGGTTCTGTCTTCCCCAAAACACTTGAAGTTGCAGACTCTTTCTATTCCTTAACTCCTTGATTCGTCTCATGCTAATGCGTAATGGCCCTTCTGGATACGTCAAGTTTGTCCTTAATTCTTCTATCCTTTCCGGTTCTATTTCATTAGGATTGCTAATATGCCTTCGTAGCATAGACACATGAAACACCGGATGTAGAGCTCCCATATCTTCTGGAAATTCTAGTCGATACGCCACTTCTCCAATTTTTGAGCATATGCAATAAGGTCCGATGTACCTTACGCCCAACTTCCCTATTCCTCCATGACGATCCTTTCCTTTCTTCATGGCGATCTTTAGATACACCCAATCACCAACGTTGAAGACTACTTCTCTCCTCATCTGATCCACGTACTTTTTCTGGCGATCCTGCGCTTTCTTCATACACTCTCTGATGAACTTGATCTTCTTTGTCGTTTCTTCAACTTCTCGTGGTCCTATTTATCCTCTTTCTTTGATCTCTGTCCAGTAAAACGGTGTGCGACACGGTCTTCCATATAGTGCTTCATACGGAGACATTCTTATGCTCACGTGATAGCTATTGTTGTACACAAACTCCACGTACGGTAGATGATCTTCCCATGTTGCAGACCACTCTAGTACGCACATCCTTAGCATGTCTTCTATTGTCCGGATTGTTCTTTCCATTTGACCGTCTGTTTCCGGATGAAATACGGTACTCATATGCAGCTCCGTTCCTAACGCTTTCTGAAGATCTCTCCAGAAATTTGCTTTGAACTTTGGATCCCTATCCGATATGATATTTGCTGGTACTCCGTGCAGCTTGACTATCTCCTTCACATAGTTGTTTGCCAGATACATCGAGTTGTCCGTCGTTCTAACAGGTAGAAGATGAGCTACCTTTGTTAGTCGAACCATTATCACCCAGATCGAATCGTTCATCCTCCCTGATGACGTAGGTAAGCCAGTTATGAAGTCCATAGATATAAACTCCTATTTCCACTCCGGTATAGGCAAACTCCTTAGTAAGCCTGCTGGATGTCGATTCTCCGCTTTCACGAGCTGACATGTCTTGACATTAAGACACCCACTTTGCTATCGCTCTCTTCATCCTAGGCCAATGATAATATTGCTTGATGTCTCGATACATCTTATTACTCCCCGGATGGATACTCAGTATCGACTTGTGCACCGTCTTCAAGATTTTTTCGCGTAGACCTCCTTCTTTTGGTACAGTGATCCTTCCGTTAAGAGATAGGGTTCCATCATTCGCCATATGGTAACCGCTCACATTACTTCCCTCCAGACTCCTTAATTCTTCCACGATCATCTTCAAGTTCTCGTCTTTGACTTGTTCTTCCTTGATTCTCTGAAGTAGACTCGCTTGATTCACTGCTTGAATTCCCAGTGGTTCGCTTTGTTCTCCTTCCAATGCTGCTAAGTTTATGTTCTTGAAAGCTTCTTCTAATGATTCCAGATCTCTTCTTGCTGATACGTCTACTTTCTTCCGACTTAGTGCGTCTGCTACTACATTCGCCTTGGCTGGATGGTACTGAATCTTCAAGTCGTAGTCCGTGATGAACTCCATCCATCTTTGTGTCTTAGGTTGAGATCTGGTTGTGTGAACAGGTGTTTCAAGCTCTTGTGATCTGTGAACACTTCTACGCTTTCACTGTATAGGTACGATCTCCAAATCCTCAATGCAAATACTACTGCTGCCATCTCCAAGTCATGCGTTGGATAATTCTCCTCATGCTTTCACAATTGCCGCGAGGCATAAGCGATGACCTTTCCTTCTTGCATCAGGACACAACCTAGTCCTACTCGTGATGTGTGTGCGTACACGGTGTATGGTTCTCCTGGCTTTGGTAAAGTTAACACTAGTGCTGATGTCAGTGCTTCCTTCAATTTGATGAACGCTTCTTCAACTTCCTTACTCCACACGAACGGTACTCCTTTACCGGTTAATTTTGTCAACGGTTTGGTTATCCTCGAAAATCCTTGTACAAACTTTCGGTAATATTCTGCCAGTCCTAGGAAACTTCTGACTTTCATTACTGTCGTTGGACGTGGCCACTCTTGAATTGCTGCAATCTTCTCTGGATATGCTGAAACTCCTTCCTCCGAGACTCGATGTCCGAGAAATCTGATTTCTCTCTTCCAGATACTGCATTTGCATAGTTTCGAGAACAGCTTCTCCTCCTTCAGTCTTGACAACAATCTCGATAAGTGGTCTCTATGCTCTTCTTCACTCTACGAGTATACCAGTATGTCATCGATGAAGATGATGACAAACTTATCCAAGTAGTTGTGAAACACTTTGTTCATCATGCGCATGAATGTTGCTGGTGCGTTAGTAAGCCCGAATGGCATTACTACAAACTCGTACTGCCCATAGCGTGTTCTAAACGCTGTCTTCATAATATTCGATTCCAGAATGGGGATCTGATGATATCCCGATGCTAAATCGATTTTCGAAAACCAACTTGCTCCACGCAATTGGTCCAATAGCTCATCGATCCTTAGAAGTGGATACTTGTCTTTGATAGTGATGTTATTGATTCCGCGATAATCAATACACAACCTCATGCTTCCATCCTTCTTCTTCACGAACAACACCGGAGCTCCCCATGATGATGAACTTGGCCGTATGAATCCCTTCTCCGTCAAGTCTTCCAACTGCTTCTTCAATTCTGCAAGCTCCGCTGGTGTACGGTAAGGTGCCTTTGCTATCGGCTTCGCTCCTGGTTCCAAATTGATCGTGAATGGAATACTCCGAGGTGGAGGTAATCCCTCTAACAGTTTGAACACTTCTTCATAGTTCTGGACGACTGGAATTTCTTCAATCTTCGATTCTTTGACTTCTTCTCCTACCATAGTCAGTGAGACTAGGTACGCTTCGCCGTGCTCCAATTCTTTCTCTATCCTCATTGTCGTTGCCATTGCCGCTCTTGTTTTAGGACTCACTCCATAATACACTACCCTAGGCTCTTCCCCATCACCTAGTATAACTCTGCCTCTCTCGTAGGCTATCCTTGCGTTGTAGACTGAGAGCCAGTCCATGCCGAGAATTGCCTCGTATCTGTCTAGAGATACTCCAAATAGGTTTGCCGGGTACACCCATTCTTCTATCACTATCAGGACACCTAACATTAGGTTCTCCGCTCTCAAAATCTGATTCCCGGTAGTCTTTACTGGAACATCAACTTTCTCAACCACATAGGTTCCTCTGAACCTCTCCATTACTCTGGGACTCACAAAACTATGTGACGCTCCCGAGTCAAACAGAACATGCGCTGGATTTCCCCCAACCCGCAATATTCCTACCACACATCAATACTATAAACTACGCTAACAAGCAATTCTACTATTCTAACTACTCAAGCAATCTAAGCAAGTAAGCAAACAATCTACCAAACAACTAAAGCACGCAAAAACACTCAATTAAAACAAGATGAGTTAGCGCCCCTACTTACCTGTAATGGGACCCTTTGGTGGGCCTGGAAGGTTTTGGACATCTAAGGCGTACACTCGACCGGCTGAGGCTTGCTTCTTGGCTGGATGCTCGTTAACGGATCTAGTTGGAGTAAATCGAGTCTGTTGAGTAGGTACTGGTCTTGCTGACGTCTCGGGATATGCTACCGGACACTGACGAGAATAATGTCCAGTCCCTCCACACGAGTAACAAGTGATGCTAGTATCACTCTCAATTGCATATTCGTCAACCAGACCCTTCACACTCGGTACCCTACTCATTTTCTCTGACTCAGATCTTTGGCGAGACATCTGCACAAGCTCAGGGTTAGTCCTAATCTCTATCTAATCCTAAGTCTAATCCTAATCCTAATCCTAATCCTAAATCTACTCCTAATTCTAATCCTAATCCTAAATCTACCTAGTTTGGACGTGGCTGGTTTCCTAATGTTGCATATTGCGACTCAATATTTACTCGATAAAACATTTGAAAAGCATGTATTGCCCGAGCATCATGAACCATGCTCTGATACCACCAAATTTACTTGTAACGACCCCGAACCATCACTACGACTCCAATGGTTAGGATCGACCGTCACAAGTTGACATATACTTCGAATGATCCGACCGAGGTTCTAACACAAAGTCAGCGTCCCTAGCCAAACCATCCTCCGCATAGTCCCTTCCGGACTAGATATTGGGCTTGCCAACTCTTTACCTAGAACGGAAGTTGTGTCGACCCGGACTAGGTCTTATCATTACAATACACCATATTTTCACAAAACATGCTTTTATTACATATATCAAAATCAGAGTTTTTACAAAATAGTTTTATCGCGTACGCTATGGCCTAATGCCAAATCCACTACACAACCAAAATACACCTCCATCACTACACTACTAACTATAAGGAGGTTCTACTTACAATATGCAACTTCAAATCTACACCAGCCTTCCTCCATCCAAATGTCCTCTAATAATTACCTGTAGACAAAAGTAGAATCATGAATACCCTATTGGTACTCAATGAGCCCGGCCTACTCTACCATTAAACACGATTAAAGTACCCAAAATCCTTAAAAAATCCCCAAAAAATCCCCAAACAAACAACAAGCAATCAACAAGAAATCAACAAGCAATCAACAAGCAATCAACAAGCAATCAACAACTAAATAAACTCAATAAACTACAGTGGTGCGATAAAACGCTACCACGATGCACTACAATGCATCCTACTACTCTACTAAAAGAATGCCCTCGCATTACTTCTATACTCTACGGATGTCGTCACATCCGTCCACACACTACTCTATACACACACACACACATACAATAGGGGCGCGACCCGCTATTATCTCACGATGCCTAGCATCGATCTATAGGGAGGACCGTATCGTCCCTATTTCACCATTGGATCCATGGTCGCGCACATCACCGCTCCCCTGCCCTAAATGTATACTTCTTCATCACACATAACTTCATCCCTAGACACAAAGTCTACAAGGATGGGATCCATCTTTTGAGCCATCGGGCGCTACCCGACCTTTAGCTTCGCAGGCATTACAAGGAAGTCACGCGTGATTGCCTCACAGAGCAGTATATCAGCCGTAACCGCATATACGCTTTCAGGTACGCTCCAACGTACCCTCCCTACGGCGTTCTCATGACCCGTAGAGGATTCAGAGCCTCAACGCTCTCTCTCACACTAATGCGCTCCACGCATTCACACTGCTACGGTTCTCACTAACCGTAGCCACACTAGATCTCTAATCTAGGTCAGTGGTCCTATAGACCCAAGCGCTCCAACGCTTCACACACTGCTACGGTTCTCACTAACCATAGCCACACTAGATCTCTAATCTAGGTCACTGGTCCTATAGACCCAAGCACTCCAACGCTTCCACACTACGGTTCTCATTAACCGTAACTATCCTAACTATGCATATTTATATGCATCTACTAACTACTACTCAAATCTAAATCTAAACTACTCTACCAATCAAGCAATAACTAACTAAAGCAAGCAATCTAATCTAATCTACCAATCAAGCAATTACTAACTAAAGCAAGCAATCTAATCTACTAAACTAAATCTAACTACCCCATGTGCTACTACACATGCTACGGCCACTCACAGTACTAGGCGTGCTACCACGACAACCTACTCTTCCTCTTCTCGGCAATCTATCCTCTCCTCGGCAATCTCCTTCTCTTCCTCAGCAACCTCTTTCTCTTCCTCGGCAACAACTTCCTCCTTCGGCGATGGCTCTTCCTTCCGGGGACGTTCGGCTACGCTCGCACGGTAAGGTGCAAAGGTATTTCTCTCACTAGAGCTCTTTCTCTTTCTAGTTTAGAAATTCTCTTCTTTGCAAAATGAGCTCACCCCATGGTTCTATTTATAGGCAAAATAGGGTGCATGGAAATCGACATGTGTCTGCCACATGTCGACCCACGACCGCCATGTGTCCTTCCGGCCGACACTTATCACAAACCTTGGGCACCAAGTCATTCAATTTCATAACATGTTAAAATTCATTACTTGGGCTCCAAGTTGACCAATCACCATTCGCCACCTTGCCTTGCCCACCACGGCCACCAATCGGGACGCGCCACACGCTTTCTGGCCAATCGGGTTCCGACATTTTTCCGTCAGCCAATCCCATTCATGACATGACATAAATCCTATGTCAAGTCCTCCCACTCTTCATTTCATTCACTTTGACCCCGGCATTTCAAAATCGTTGTCGTTGGTCCTCCACGTCCGTATCGTCGTTCGTACGGTTCACCCACACGCTCGTACTGCTGATCCGTACGTTCTTGTACGTTCGTATTGTCCATTTGTACGTTCTTTTGTACGATCTTCCACCCGTCCATATGACCCGTTAGTACGCTTTGCCCGTACGTAACCTCCGTTTGTACCGCGGGTACGTACCGCCCGTTCGTACCGCTAGTTTTGGTACGGGTTGTCACAAGGTTCCAATCTGGTGGTTGAACAACAGGAGCACTAACCAGTGCCTTCTTAATCTGCTCGAATGCGACAAGACACTCGGATGTGAAATCGAAAGTGATATCCTTACATAGAAGGACGGTTAGTGGGGAGCTTGGAGAAATCCTTGATAAATCGTCGATAAAACCTGGCATGACCAAGGAAGCTTCAAATATCCTTCACAGATTGTGGCAGTTGAAGGCTCGTCATAACTTGAATCTTGGCTTTGTCAACCTTGATCCCAGCCTTAGAAATCTTGTGCCCCAGAACAATGTCCTCCTGAACCATAAAATGACACTTCTCCTAGTTAAGGACCAGGTGCTTCTCCTCCCACCTCTGTAGTACCTTGCACAAGTTATCTAGACAACCTTTGAATGAAGATACGTAAATAGAAAAGTCATCCATGAACACCTCCATGAACTCCTCAATCATGTCCGAGAAGATTGACATCATACACCTCTAGAAAGTGGCTGGAGCGTTACATAATCCAAATGACATTCTTCTGTAAGCGAATGTGCCAAAAGGACATGTAAATGTCGTCTTTTCTTGATCATCTGGATGTATCGGGATCTGGAAGAAACCTGAGTACCCATCGAGATAGCAGTAGTATGGGTGACTTGCTAACCTCTCTAGCATCTGATCGATGAATGGCAGTGGGAAGTGATCCTTCCTTGTAGCAGCATTCAACTTCCTGTAGTCAATACACATCCGGTGTACAGTGATCGTCCTTGTTGGGATCAGCTCGTCCTTCTCATTTTTCACCACATTGATCCCATCTTTCTTAGGTACTACATGAACTGGACTAACCCAAGAGCTGTCTGAGATGGCGTAGATGATTCCTGCTTCCAGAAGTTTCATGATCTCCTTTCTGACCACGTCTGTCAGATTCGGGTTAAGCCTCCTCTGATGCTCGATCGAAGCTTTTGACTCGTCCTCCAGATGAATCCGATGCATGCAAAGGTCCGGTGATATACCTTAAATTTCATCAAGAGAATAGCTAAGAGCTTTGCGATACTTGAGCAGCTTGCTCAGCAGTAAGGCGACCTCTGCGTTGTTTAAAAAAGAATTGACAATTACTGGATATGTGGAATTAGGACCAAGAAAGACATACCTTAGATTGGCTGGAAGTGGTTTGAGTTTGATCTTAGGAGCTCTCTCCTCACTCCAATCACCAAACGAATCGGTTCGCTTAGACGTAACGACCAACTCCTCAGGTGGAGGTGGACGGTGTCGGTCGATACTATCAATGGTATCGAGTGATGCTCCTCAGCTGTTGTCAAGCATCCTGGCGAATCCAGCAACAACATCACTTGATTAGACCTCTGAGTCAGCTGAACAGACCAATGCTCTCTGTAGCGGATTCTCAAGATGTATCCCCATGAAGTACTCGTCAGATATGTCGCTGAAAGTGTCAACCAAGAACGTTTGCCCATCAATAGTCGGTTTTTTCATCATCTTCTCCATGTTGAAATTCATGACCAAATCACCGATGTTAAGAGATATCCTTCCATTATTACAATCGATCAGAGCTTTGGCTGTTGCTAGAAAGAGTCTTCCAAGAATGAGTGGATCCTTTGGCTCTGCGTCGTACTCCAGGACAATAAAATCAATTGGGATTAAGCAGTCTCCGATCGTTATCGGAACATCTTCGAGTAATCCCTCGGGAAATCGAACTGAGCGTTCAGCTAAAATCAGAGAAATTCTGGTAGGCGTGAAATTTGTCATTCCCATTCGCTTAACCACGGAGTATGGCATAAGGTTTACACTGGAGCCATATTGTTTGATTTGAAATCTTGATAACAAAGTTCGTCTCTAACTTGAGACTAATACTTCTTTTTTTTTTCAGATTTATTCTACTTAAATGTGAGCATACAAATCTCAACTTCTGGTCAAGTTCATTATAAATTTTAAACTTGGATTACCTATGTAAGTGCATATATGTTTTCTACAAAAAAACTTGGATTACTATGGAAAACGCTATGTTTTCTTGTAAATAAACATAATGTTAATGTTTCTCTTAATTTAATGTCAAAGATAATTTAGATATGTTTTTTAAAACTGGTCATATGAGGAGTAAAAAAATCTAGTCTTACAGTCTAATAACCATAGCTCTCCGATAAAACTGTGTGTTTCTTTGTTTTTTATTTTCAGTCCTTTTTCGATTATCTTAACATTTTACCATGGTTGTTTATTTGTAGAAGATTTAGAATCAATTATTATATTAATTGAGTTGACATCTTGATTCCATAATTCTTCTCTAACTTGATATTATTATGTCATTTTTGGCAGATTTATTTTTTGATTAAGAAAGATGATATTGAGGATGATAAGAACCTTAATGGCATGAAGATCAAAAGTAATTCACTGAAACTCGAACTGAACCAATCTTATTCATTTTTCCAATTTTAACTTTCATAATAGCTTACATCTTTGGTTTTGTAAATTTTGGTATTTTCTATTTGGGTTATTTGCTTCTAACTTTAATGATTCCGATTACTAATTTTGGTTTAAATTTAATTATTTTGTATTATATTTGTTAGTTCTTTCCTAATATTCAAAAAAATTGGTGGTTTGGATTTATTTATTTCCTTTGTGTCGAAATACAAAATAGTTTCTACCTAATACTTCCTAACTATGTAATTCATATGTAATTATGATAATAAGCGTCATTAAGGAATGTTTGGGTTTAACATTAAATGATTTATGACGAATAAACTCAAAATTAACGGAATTGACCCCAAATTTGAAATCGGATAAATAGTCATGATCTGATATGAATGTTTAGGTTTGACCCGTTTTTAATTTCCTAATATGTAAAACAAAAATATTAATAAAACATTAATGAGAAAATCAAAAACAAAATCGAGTAATGGAAAGATAGTCCGAGATTAACTCATATCTCTATCAATCCAAATAAAATAAAATAATGGAGAAATCTTATATCATTAACATAATTAATGCATTAGCATACTCAAACAAAAAAATCTAAACAATAATATTTATGCCAGTATATATTCCAAGATCTTTTCATTCACCTTATAAAAATATTAGTTACATTGCCAGAAACATATGCAATTTTATTCAATCCAAGATCTTATTCTACCAAATTGTAATATTTCAAAATCCGAGATATTATTTCCTTTGATATTTCTGTAAGTGTGAAAACTATACTAAATAATAATATATAATATGTTTTAAAATAAAAATCAAAGATATGCGGGTTGGTAGATTTACAAATATTACAAACTCATTTTTGGTCAACATTAATTAGTAAATGGGGTTGAAAAATTCTTTGCAATCACGATTAACTAAAATAAATCTCAACAAATAATCTAAACAGTATATATATATATATATATATATATAATACAAAATGATCTCATAAATATATCAATGCTACGTAATCTATAACGAGATTTGATTTTAATTGATCCCTAAGATTGTGATATATCACTCTTTATGAAAATTAATTTAGATTTTTTTCGCTTTGAAGATTATATAGCAAATTAATGAATATATCATTAATTAGATTTGCAAAATCATAAATTCAATCATTCATATGGATATCATTCAATTATTTAATTTATAATTTATAAACAAAAAAAGATTTGAAACATCTATTATTTTACAATATAATTCAATAGTGAAACCTTATATTCTTTTAGTACATATGTCTATGTCGGGTTTCGGGACAGAAAATAGCGGATGTGGAAAAAAACGAATAATTCGGATTGTTAAAAAATAGTATCCAAATTTAGAGTATTTTACCTTGATGACGACCGAAAAAACTATTTTTATGTTTTAAATGTATTAGCAAAACATAATTTAACCTAACTTATTAAAAACGAAAAAAACTATGTAATTTAACCTAACTTATTAAATCTAACATTATTTAATGGATATGTCTATTTCGGGTACCGGGACAGGAAATAGCGGTAGGCCTGTCAATGGGTCAGAATCCATGACCTGCGACCCTTCCCGCGGCCAGTTGCATTAATTTTTGATCTGCACCTGCCGCCCAACAAAATTTACAAATAAAAATAATTAATATGCATTGTCCCGCTTAAATTTGCGGGCATCCGTGGGTAACCCGCAAATATTTATTATATTAATAATTTAAATTATATTAAAATCTAATATTAAATTTAAATTAATAAAATTTTTATATTTAAAACGATAATTCATAAACAAAGGTTAAAAATTTTAAAAAATCTTGATATATATATATATATATTGTATTTTGAAATTCAACTACTAAATTTTATAAACTAATAAAAATTAATAGTAATTGCAATAAAATATTACGGGTACCCAAAATATGACAATTTGCACCCGCACCCGCAATAAAATACTCTGACCCACACCCACAATCCATATATTTAAAAAATAAAATTTTTTGACCCATACCGCCCCACAACGGGTTTAATAGGACGGGACCCACATTTTGGAAGTAGAATTTGAAAAACGCTTTGTAGTCACAATAATTTGAAGATTGGTACATTCCAATATTGATCTGACATATAATATACAACCTTATATATTATTTTAATTACTAGATGAATTATATGACATTGAATCTTATTATATCAAATTTTCCTGTTAATATTAAGTTACTCTATATAATTTATTATATCTAACTTTAAACAGAGTGTAACATATACACAGAGCATAAAAAATTTCGAATATCTAACTAAATGATTTATTCCATGAAAAATACACGCATAAACAAAAAAATATATCTTTAAATGAAATTAAAATACATGAAATAAAACAAAATAAACATAAACATGTTTACACATCAAAGTAACAAAAAACTACAATATATATTATATAAGTTATATATACAATAAAGTATATTTAAAAATGAAGTGAGAAAAACATATCTTAAAAATGAAATATATTTAAAAATTAAGTCAATTAAGTCAGGATAACATATTACAAAAATATGTTACCATACACATTTGAATAACTTGACCCGGGGTTGAACCACGGGTGCGATCCTAGTATATCATATAATAAAAAAATTTATTTTAAGTGCACAAATGTAAATACATGTATCTCTCATATAACATATAAATTATATCATAATTAAACCCATTATATCCAGTCATCTTAGGTGTGTGACCCTGTAAGATCGCATAATATTAGTAATGAATTTCTATAAGAGGTTAATACCAAAACATTATAATCATTTAATATTATTTGATTATCGAACCTCGACGATACAACTTATACTAGAGTAAGTACAAATGACTTCAAGATATTCCCAACATACGAACTCCACCAGATTAAAACGTAAACTTAGAGATAGATACACAATGAGTTTAGGTGAAGTTACCGTTTGAACACGCAAGAATTGAAAATAAGAGCAACTGAGCAAGAACAGTTTTGCAAACCATCTCGGAAGCAGCATTGGAACATTAAACTTGAAACCTTAAACCTACAAAAACTCTGAAAAGTTCACAATTGAGTCATATGCTAATGATTGTAACAAAAAAAATAGAAACCTAGCATGACATAGATTGTAGATTTGACACTCTTCATTATGTCGAAAGATATGTTGGTTACATTGTTCTTGATTTTTTCCATTTGTCTTTGATCACAAACCTCTTAAATCGTTTGACATATTATTTCTTCACACATGTTTGAATTTTGGAACCCTACAATCACACAAAGAAGTTAGACCAATTTATAAGGTAATAAACAGTAAAAAGCTTTGAAAAATGTGTGCTACCCAAATTTATGGAACAATTTCTCAATAAACCCTATCTATTAACACATTTTCTAGAATAACACCTATTATAAAATTCATTTACAAAAATAAGTAAAAGACCAAAAAACCCACTTGAATCATTATATTTACACTACAAGACAATAGTCTAACCAAACATTATAATCATTATATTTACATTACTTTAAAATGAGTAACGAATCATTAGGAGATAAAATAAAACAATTATCAGAAAAAATAGAAAAAATATCAGAAGAAATAAAATTAGTAAAATGTGTTGTTATATATAGTAAATATCAACCGCACAAAAATGGAATCATATCTGAACAAGATAATATATGTTTTGAGTTATTATCAGAAATAGAACCAGGAAAGGGTTATCCACATATATTTCACACAGATAATCCTCAATTAAATAATATCTCAGATATGTTAGCATGGATAATAAAATTTCATTGTTGCAATAATAAAGAACCAATCAAAATTGAGTTAGAAAATGCAAAAGAAAAAATTATAGAATTAATAAACGATTATAAAATAAATGTTAAGGAAAAAGAAATACCTATACTAGATCTATCTAATATTATAAAGACATTACAACGAATTGAACAAAAACAAAATACTATTTGTCTAAAAAAAATTGAATTGAATAAAATACTCGATCAAAAGCATAAAACAATCATAATTCCCGAAATGGAAAATAAAACTGAAAACTCATCAGTTATAATTTCTAGACCAGTCCATGGATGAATGTAAAGATACATTAGCTTTACAATTAGAGCATCTTGACAAACTTATGTCATCTCTTGACATAAGGGGGGAAGATGATGACATAAGGGGGGAAGATGATAGAAAAAATAAACAAAAAAACTTTTCAATAAAAACACATCAAAACGATGATACAAATGAAATAGTTTACGAATATGAATCTGAGGATGAAAATCTTTATGATATAGATAAAGATAATCCATATGATTACCAAAATCCTAATTATGTGAAAAACGAGGAAGGTCAGAATAGTGGTGAAAAAAAGAACTAGAGAAAATGATCCTTACTCACAAGAATATTTTTCAACAAAATTTAGAAAAATACCAAATCAATATATACCTAAGCTAAACCCAGACACACAAAAAGACACATTAGACATAGATTGTGTAGAAGAACCTGAAAAGGTTATTACTGCATGGTATAGTACACAAAAGTTGTTAATTGCACTAAATGAAGAATTAAAATTATTAAGAAAACAAGATATATTTAACTATACAATATATAAATCAATAGGAATCGCAAGGCAATACTTGACATCATTACCTATAGAAACAGAAACCATATTAATAAACGATTCAACCTCTAATATAAATTTAATAGATAATATATACAAATTACTATTAATAGAATTTGTAAGAAAAAAAACAGAAAACCAATCAGAATAAGAGGCTAAAATTCAAAAAGCCTAATGGAAATTAATGAATTTAAAAATATGTAACATGTGCTATGTAGACAATTATATATGTGAATATAAGAAATATTACTACAAACTAGATAATATAAGAAGAAAACAAGCAGAACCCTTGTTTTTTTGGAAAACTACCTAGTACAATTGGAGAAAAATTACTAGATACACATCAACAAAGAATAAATGAAGGGTTAATCGAAAATACTTTAGGAGGAATGATTTCCACTTTAAAAACTTGGTTATTAGATCAATGTCCTAGTTATAAAATTAAAAAGGAAGCACAAATTAGATTATGTTGTGAAAAGCAACAATATCAAATAGGAGAATATGGTTGTAAAAAATCAAAAAGATATAAAAATATAAAAAATAAAACATTGGAAAAAGTTAATAAACAAAAATACTATAAAAAACCATATAGAAAATATTTTAAGAAAAGAAAACATCATTATAAAAGAACTAAACAACAAGATTGTCCATTGGGAAAGAAAACATGTAAATGTTGGTTTTGCCAGCAAGTAGGTCATTATGCAAATGAATGTCCTAAACGGAAAAAGACACAAATGAACACATTAAAAGCTATATATGAACAAGGCTATAAACCTTTAGAATCTGACGACTCTCTCTACGAATTTGATTATTCATCGTCTGATGAAGAAGAAAATTCTAGTGAAGAGTAATCCTAATGCAACATTTATAAGAATTGGATTTAATTCCAAAAAAATATTAGCTTACATTGATACTGGAGCAACACTTTGCTTCGGACGAAAAAACATAAGTAAAAATTGGGAAAAATTAGAAAAACAAATAAAGATTATCGTAGCAGATAAATCTGTACACGAAATCTGGTTTGGATTAAAATTTCAAGTTCTAGAAATAGAACAAATAAAATTTGCAATAAGATCAATATATTTACATGATTCAGGATTAGATTTAATAATAGGGAACAATTTCCTAAAACTATATCAACCATTTACACAAACATTAAGTACTATAAAACTCACATGTCCAAAATTAAAAAACGAAAAAACTAAACAAATAGAACAAATTCCGAAAGAAATAGAAACAAAAATTATAACGAGAAACGAAATAATAAAATTAAACATAGATAATATTACTGAAACCTTAAAAGCAATAAGATTATATAAAACAATAGAAGAAACATTAGATGATGTTTGTGGTAAAGATCCTTTAGATAAAGATAAAAATAAAAACACTGAATTAGTTGAAATAAAACTAAAATATCCAAACGCAGAAATAAATGTCCCAAACAGAATTCCTTATTCTGTTAGAGATACATAAGAAATTTGAAAAAGAATGTAAATACTTATTAGAAAAAGTATTATTAGAGAAAGTTGTAGTCCACATTTAGCACCTGCATTTTATGTAAAAAATCATAATGAAATTAAAAGAGAAAAAAGAAGAATGGTAATTAACAATAAGAAAATGAATGATGCAACAATATGAAATTCATATAAATTACCCAGAAAAGATTACATCTTAGAAAAAATTAAAGGATCAAATTGGTTTTCATCACTTGATGCAAAATCAGGATATTGGCAACTTCGGTTATCCGAAGAAACCAAGAAACTAACAACATTTAGCTGTCCTCCACAAAAACATTATGAATGGAATGTTTTACAATTCGGTTTAAAACAAGCACCTTCCATTTATCAATCTTTTATGGATAAATCATTAGCAGGATTAGAAACATTTTGCATAGCATATATAGATGATATATTAATCTTTACACAAGGAACTAAAGAAAAACATATAGAACATTTAACTAAGGTTTTAGAAAGAATAAAAGAAAAAAGAATAATAATATCAAAAGAAAAAAGTAAACTAATACAAAAAGAAATAGAATATTTAGGTTTACAAATAGGAGAACAAGAAACTTTAAAATTACCATCTCATATAAATGAAAAAATAAATAAATTTCCAAATGAACTAACAGATAGAAAACAAATACAAAAGTTCTTAGGAGCTTTAAATTACATAGCAGAACAAGGTTTTCTTAAACAATTAGCAAAAGAACGAAGAAACTTACAGAAAAAAATATCTGAGAAAATACCATGGAAATGGACTAACGAAAATACAGAAACAGTCAAAAGAATAAAAAAACAAATTCAGATAATTCCTGAATTATATAATCGTACAATTAAGGACTTCCTTATTGTAGAAACAAATGCTTCAAACGAAGTTTGGGCAGGATGTCTTTTAGCCATTCCAAATGGAAAAGAGCTATTAGACTTAGGTAATATGGGAATACCCATAAAAGATAAAAAGGAATTATCCTTACAAAAAGAATATTTATCTACTGGTACCTACGACGGTATCTCTAGAATCGATAAGTTATACACTATTTGAAAGACAGAGTATCGAAGAGGATACCAGTAGTCACAGATTAGCTAACATTAATCGTTTACCCAAACGGTTATGTCGGCACATTTTGGGAACTTTCAGTTCTTCAGAATTAAACTATCCTATCCACGAGAAAGAAACTCTAACTTGTCTACGAGTCCTTTCAAAATGGAAGATAGACTTAATGGGAACTCGATGCGAACTTAGAATTGACACTACCTATGTATCAGGTTTTTGGAGATACAAACTTCACGAAGACCATGGAAAAGGAAGACTTATCCAGTGGCAACTGAAGCTACACCAGTTTCAGCCATACATCAGAACAGTAAAGTCATCAGAAAACAGTCTAGTAGACACACTAACAAGAGAATGGAGGCCCTAAAGAAACAAATCGCCAACCAGCTCAGACAAAAACAAGAAAAAGAACGGTTCATTCTTTAGGAACTCGCGGTTATCCGGGGGGAGAGTGAAGAACTAAAACACATTCTAGAAAAACTTGGAGGAAACTACCTAGAAGATGTCATTCAACAACAAACAACATCAATCATGCCAACATCAAATGTTTCAAAACAACAAGACGACCTTGCATCCATTAGAGTCTCACTAAACGGACAAAAATGGGCAGAAGTTACAGAAGAAGAAGAAGAGGAACCAAAGCCCCAGATCAAGAAAAAAAAGGTTTACGTCATCTTCGACGGACCTTTCAGAGGAATATACAATGACTGGCACATCGTCAACATCCACGTCAATCGAAAAAACGTGACTCACAAGTCATATACAACAATGGAGGAAGCCAAGAAAGCTTTCGAAGAATCAAACACATTTAAAGAAAAGCTTCTTAGCAAGAGCGAAGACAAGAAGCCAATGTATACCATGGAGATAAAAAGACCAAAACCAATTACTATTGCAGCAATCCCAACCGTAGAACAAAAGGCAGAAATGAAGAAGATGACACCAGAACTATATCAAAAAATAAAAGAAATAATCAAAAGATACTAAAAAGTCCAAACAACAATGAGGTTCTATCAAGTTGGAACCAGAGAAGGATCACGAGTTGTCCTCCTTCCAGAAGCAAGTGCACTATTGATCCAAAATTTCTATGTTTGTGGATTAATAGACACCTTATACATCACAAGATGGAACAGATTTCAGAACTTCACATCGGTTTACAACAGGCAATTAGAACCTACTTTACAAGGTTTGCCAAAGAACGAGAAATCTTTATCAGATTTGCAGCAACACTCCCTTATGAAGTAAATGGAGAAATTAAGATCAGCCTGGTCCAAGTTTTACAGATCGGTATATCAAACAACAATTACCCTGCAAGAATGGAGAAAAGAGTTTTTTCCGAAGATGATTGGTATAATTCGATAAGAGCAGCAGTAATGCACAGTCACAAAATCCTGAGAGATTACGAGAAAAAGATCAACTATAGGGTCAACTACTCAAGTCCAGCAGTAGTCATGTACTCCCTAGCAAGAACACCAGCAGTAGAAGATGGCATGAAAGCCCTAAGAAGGATAAGCATGTTAATGGCCCAGATCAGTGGTCCATTCAAGGAACTTCTAGAAGAAGATAAATACATCACATGCGGAATGCTAAAAGATCTTCCAGAACACCATTGCGATAAGTGCGAAGAGACAGAGATCATCAAAGAAGGGTCTACTGAGGGATCCACACCAAAAGAAGAATAAGATTTTGTCGGCAATAATGTAGCGTCGGCAGAAGAAGACATGTGACTATATGTCACTAAAAGTTTGAGTGGTACTTAACCACGCGTCAATAAAAGTAGTGGTCCCAAAGAGTCATAATGTAAAGAGTGGTCCAGGATAAGATCACGCGTAAGGAGTGGCAAAATACAAGCCACACGTCTAAGATATTTTAGAGAGCCTTAGCTCTTAAGTTTGTAATGGCCTATATAAGGCATCATCCTCTCATTTGAAAAGAGACAGAGTTTTATAAAAATAAAAAGTTTTCTCTATCTAAAACAAAAACAGTTTTAGTTTTAAGTAAGGATAGTATCCCAGAACGGTGATACATCTAACCGAGAGGTGAAGCTCCGACGGTTAGAAGACGAGAGGTAAAGCTCCGGACGCCTTATATCCTGAATCTATCCAGCAACCAAAACAACAAGCAACAATCAAACAACAAGCAGCAACAAGCAACAATCAAACAACAAGCAGCAATATGATCAAAAGTCTTGAAAGAGATTTAATCTAGGCGCTATGGCAGCCAACCAAGAAACCTATGAGACGCAAGGTGCATGTACTGGCCAACCTGGACTCTCAACTAAGGTCCTTGTACTTGGGAAAATCTCAAGATAGACTAGACCAAATGGTCAATCTAATGAGTTTTCACTCTGAGACGAAAGTCCACAGAATCTAGGATTCCTGTGTTGTGAAAAATCATAACTTCAGAAACATCAAACAACAACATCAAAGCATGAAAGGCAAGGGATCATCATCAACAAACCCAGACCAGGTATTATTAAATAGATTAAAACATTTAAAAGCAATAAATAAAGAGATAATGAAATTAAGTTATAAAATAGATTCAACTAAGAATATTGATATAAAATTATCAAGTATAACACAAATTATAAATTTATCAGAATTTGCAAAATCAGAAATATCCGCTATAAAAGAAGAACAAAGATTAAGAGAGTTAATACAACGATATGGAAAACAAAATTAATAGAATGAGTGATATAACATACTCAGATGATTCAGTAAGAGTAATTTCTAGCATAGATAATGAACAAAAATTCTTTGAAGATATCTGTATAGATCTAGATCAAAAATTAATAGATAAAGAAGATTTTGATATCGAAAAAACTACAAATTATAAACTCAAACAATGGTATAAAAAATTCGGAAGAAAAAACATTGTAAAATGTGGTGTAATGTCCGGAGAATAATCTATACCTATAGAAGATGCATCAGGGCAAGTAATGTTGTCCTTAATAAATTTAGAAAAAATGAAAAGAAGATTATCAACAATTAAAAGTACATCCGAAAGATCATAAATAAAATATATTCATCTAAATACAGTTCAGTTTATAATAAAAGAAACATTTATAGAAAACATAAACACACCAATAACACTAAGATTAATTGATAATAGAATAACAGATAAAAATAATAAAATAATCGCAGTAGGAACTGGAAATTTAAAATATAGAAAATTAAATTTGATTTAACCCTACAAATAGGATTGCCTTTACAAGATAAACATATTAATCAATCGATAAATTTACAATATAAATTTGAAAGAAAAAAATTTATTCAAAGAAGGAAGCCATCCCTTTGCAATATCATATAAGATAAACTATGCATTAAGTAATTCACACCATAGTATAAACTATGAAAAAATAGAACGAATTAAAATAAATAAAATATTTCAACCTATTTTAAAATTCGAAATAAATCATGCACCATCTAGAAAAAACATAAGGCTATTAAAAAACGAAGAAGAATTAGAAGAAAGTATATCAAAACCTGTAGATTCAAAAACTTCTCAAGAATCAACTATTAAAAGTATACAACGAAGTATTTTAAATATAGAAAGATCATTATCATAAATTCATATAATGTTTAAATTATTCTTTGACAAAAATCTTATCTAAAGAATCGTAGAAAAATATTGGTATCAGAGCTAGCAACGATTCTATACTATCATATAATAATAATAATAATAAGGGTAAATAGTCGAACAACTAATGTTGTAAAGAATAAAGGTCACATAGAAAAATGAAGGTTAGAGGAGAAATTAACCTAACGTATAAGGTCATTTGAGAAACGCACTCCAAATTTATGTGGTATGTGAATGGTTTAGTCGGATTATCTATTTATAGGCTAAGGAGGATCAGCTAATCTTTATCACAATTAAAGATTAATTAGATCAAATTAATATTTTTTAAAGATCTTTTAGAAATTTGATATTTAATCATAGCTTTAGCCAATGAGATTATTAAAGGATCCGAGAAAATTGAACAATTTGGCATTGTTTCCCAAATCATAAAATCTAATATATTAATATGATTTTGTTTAAATCCGATTTTTATAAACAAAATTAATTATTGGGGAAAATGGAAGTTCGAAATCATAGCATATCATAAATTAGAGAAATTTAGTCAACTTATCTTGATTTAGTAGTTAATGTATTAAATTTAGTCAAATCATAACATACCATCTGTCTTGACATAATCAAAGAATACGGATTTTAAGTTAATGATTGCATTTTTATTGCACATTTTTCCAAATCAAATGCTTGATTTTAGTAGTTATGGTAAGTACTAATTAAAGGGGATTTATATTTTTTTTTAATGATTAGAAGGTTCCGGGCCAAAGCTCATAATCTGCTTAGGGCGAGGCGCAAACCATGTTAAATTAACTTTTTTCGGAGAGCAGACCTCTATCAACGTGAATCAAACCCGTGACTTCCTATGTACCTACGAAATCTCATAAATTATTATGACTTATTAAAATTCGAAAAGATTAATATATTTTATTTATTATTTAGAGTTTATATTTATATATATATATTGATTTATTTCAAATATACAAAATGACTTGTATGAATTTAAAACAAAATCCAATATTAGATTTTAAAATTAGTTTTGGATAGTGTATTAACTAATTAGATTTTTGTACTGAAATATTCTCATTTGGAATATATTATCGTATAAACAGAAGATTTGTTTAAAATGTATTAATTATTTTATGAATATAATCATGTTAAATCGATGTGAATATTCTCGAAGATTTTTGGATCCAGATCTGGATCCAAAAACCAAGATCTGCGTGTTTTCATTTTTCTAGTTGACAAATTTGCTCTTACTTAACTTTTATTTTATGAACGTCGAATATTACTTATACGATGATATTTCATGTAGTTAAACTATTTTTTTTTTTTGTCTTTTTACCTGTGTGATTCTCCTTTAATATAGATAATAAATAAATGGTTTATTTAAATTAAATATTAATGCTAAGCATCAATCCTAAACAACTTGGTCAAAAAAATTTCCTAGTTTTCTAGTCTCTATAAGACCTTTTAAACAAATTCCTACTATATCTTTGATAGCTACTATCCTCTTGAAATCAGCTCCTATATATCATTAGTTGTTAATCTTGTTTGATTTTATTTATTATATTTTTAATTATATTTTTTTTATTGAAACGTACACAAAAGTTTAGCTATATAGGACACATCAAATTGTTTATGCTTCAAAGTTTGCAGTTCTGCAGCTTGCTGAGGAGGAACATGAAATAATTGAGATAGAGGAGTATCTAGAGGAAAAGGGTGTGGAGAGATCTGTTATGGGGACTGATTTCAACACGGAACAGATAAAAACAGGAGCTGTAACAGATGTAAAGAGTGATAAAGGGACGTGAAAAGAGGGTGACTTTTGTTTTTGCGGAATTCAAAGAAAAAAAAGATAAGCACTTCGGGATCTTCAACTCAAGTAACTCAGGATATAACCCAAGTTACTTCGAGCAAGAGGACCTCCCGTCGCAACCTCTAAATGTCGAGTTTCTCATGGAATGTCTGCGGATTCAACAAACCTTCTAAACATTCCGTAGTCCGTAACTGGACATATAAAAAATATGCTTTTTGGCTGCTTTTTGGAGACGCGAGTTAAGGAAAAGAAGCAAGCCGGATTGTGTCCTCTGTTTACAAAGACTGGTCTTTCATGGCCAATTATGAATATAATTGGTCGGATCGCATTTGGGTTCTCTGGCGGTCTACGGTTTGTATGACTCCAGTTTTCAAAAGTGATCAGTTGATAACTTGCTCTGTTCTGATTGAAAGAGCAACGGAGGATATTTTTTGCTCTTTCATCTATGCTTGAATTCAGTATAGGAGAGGAAGAGGTTATGGGAGGATTTGAGAAACCACCATGCTTCTCCATTGTTTCGAACTAAACCTTTGTTACTTATGGGTGATTTTAACAAAATTCTTGATGGAGAGGAGCACTTAGGATTCGTCCACTCAACCGTGCTAACTCCTGGTATGAGACACTTTCAAAATGTTGCTCGTCATTGCTCAATGCTAGATATGGGCACACATGGACCTTTACTCACATGGTGCAAGAAGCGTGACGAGGGATTGATTTGTAAAAAAAGTAGACAGGGTTCTCATGAATGACGTTTGGCTTGGTACTCACAAGCACAATGTGTTTTCGAAGTTGGTGTATATTCGGACCATCTATGCAGTCGAATACAATTACACTTAGAGCAACCCCCTAAGAAGAGACCTTTTAAGTTTGTAACCTCAATGGCAAACATGTCTGAATTTCTACCCTTAGTGAAAGAATTATGGGACAGCACGGAGGCCATGTTTGTCTCCACATCAACCATATACATGGTTGGGATCTCAAATAATGTGCAACACGATATCCAAAGGAGTTTTCCATTTGAAGTGGGTCAACTGCCGGTCAGGTATCTTGGTTTGCCATCGATGACTAAGGCTATGTCAAAACATGATTAATTGCCCTTAACGGAGAAGATTCGATCCAGAATCAGTACTTGGATAAGTAGGTTCTTATAGTATGTGGGAAGGCTGTAGTTAATACGTTTAGTTCTGATGAGTGTAACTAATTTCTGGTCAATGGTATTTCGCTTACCTGGAGCGTGTATGAGATCTATCGGGAAATTCTATTCCGCATTCTTATGGAGTGGCCCTAAATTACATACACATAAAGCAAACGTTTTGTGGCAAACTGTGTGTCGGATGAAGGAGGACTCGGCCTCAGACCACTAAAAGAAATAAACAAGGTTGGTCTCAAACGAATATGCCGATTGCTTGATGCTAAAACATCACTTTGGGCTCAGTGGGTAAATACCTATATAATCCGACAAGACTCCTTCTGGAGTATCAAATCAAGGATCATGGATGGCGAGAAAACTTCTCAAACTAAGAGAAACGATAAAAAAAGTTTACAAACAAGAGGTTAAAAGTGGGAAGAACACATCCTTTTGGTACGATCAATGGTCCACCATGGGGATGCTCTATGATATACTCGGTGCTAGAGGTCATATTGATCTCGGATAGCTTGCATCTCATCTGTAAATGCGGTCTTGGCTAGCCATCGCATCAAAACACACTGAACACTAACCCTCAACAAAATCGAAACTGAGATCCATGAAGCCAGAGGTAGAAGGCGGTATAAAATATGAGACTTAATATTCATACTTAGAGGATTACAATCTTATATAGTGATTACATAGATTGATTAGGTATAAGATATTGACTACTCTTCCCTTTACATACTTATACTCTACACACCCCCTCAAGATGGAGGGGCTTCAGTCACTCCAATCTTGTCGTTTATCTCTTTGAACCGTGGTCGTGGTAGCGGTTTCGTGAGAGCATCTGCGAGTTGGTCTTTTGTAGAAACGTGAGCTACACGCAAGGCGCCGGCTTGAACATTATCACGTATGAAATGGTAGTCTAGAGCAATGTGTTTCATCCTTGAATGAAACACTGGATTGGCACATAGGTAAGTTGACCCTACATTGTCACAATAGACTACGGGTGAGATAAAGTGACACCAAGTTCGGTGAGTAAAGAGCAGAGCCACCGAAATTCAGTTGCCGTATTTGCTACAGCCCTATACTTAGCTTATGTGGAGGACCTCGCAACACCCTTTTTCTTTTTGGAGGACCAAGCGATTGGTGTTTTACCAAGATAAACGATATACGCATTGGTAGATACAAAATTATCAGGATCTCCTGCCCAGTCCGAGTCTGAAAAAGCATGTAAGGTAAGCAGAGAGTTGGCATGGAGAAAAATACCGTGAGAGCTTGTGCCAGCTAGGTAGCGGAGAATACGTTTGGCTGCTTGCCAATGATCATCAGTGGGGCTGTGCATAAACTGAGATAGGAGATTCACCACATAGGCAATGTCGGGTCGAGTAAAGGACAAGTATTGAAGACTGTCGATAACCATACGAAACTCGGAAGGATTGTCAAGCTTGGAACCAGAAATTAGAGAGAGCTTTGGAGTAGGAGCCATGGGTGTACTGACCGGCTTTGCCCCCAACATGTTCGTCTTTGTTAACAAATCAATGATGTAACGCTTTTGCATCATATGAAGCCCTTGCGACGATCGTGTGATCTCGATGCCGAGGAAATATTTCAATGGAGTTGGATCTTTTAATGATAAACGTGAGGCTAAAGCGTTGAGAAAGCCATTGAGTAGAGAACTGGTGTTACCGGTTACGATGATGTCATCGACATACACTAGGACATAAATTATGCCAGTCCCACATATGAAGATAAATACCGAAGTGTCCGCTAGAGAGTTCACAAACCCCATCTGAAGCAAGTATATTTTCAACTCTTGGTACCATGCCCTTGGTGCCTGTTTCAAACCATAGAGCGCCTTCTTTAAACGACACACATGGTGAGGCCGATCTAGATCTACAAAGCCAGGAAATTGAGCAACATAAACCTCATCCGTTAACGTTCCTTGAAGGAAGGCGTTATTCACATATAATTGTTGTATGGGCCACGAGCGAGTAACTGCTAGTTGGAGAACAAGGCGGATTGTGTTTGATTTTACCACCGGGCTAAACGTCTCTGAATAATCAAGACCATATTGTTGATTGAACCCAGGCGCAACCAATCGAGCTTTATACTTATCAAGCAAACCGTTAGGCAAATATTTGAGTGTAAAAATCCACTTAGTAGGAATTACATGTTGATTTGGGTGATACGGCACCAAGTCAAATGTATTATTCCATAGCTGAGAATTCATTTCCTCAGTCATAGCTTGTCGCCACTTCTCATCTCACAATGCTTGGTTCACGGTATTTGGGATGGTCGGTTTGGTGGTGATAGCGGATAGATTGAATTTTGAGTTTGGTGTGGTAATATTATTCTTCCGACGAGTTTGCATTGGATATCAATTTGGGGGTGGATTTTCTGGTGGTGGTAGTGTTTGAGTGGCTGGTAAAGTGGTTGAAGTATGAGGTGGATTTTCTGTGGGTTGGATTTGTGGTGTAAGTTGTATATCGGGTATATTGGGTGGAACTGGGCTTGTTTGTGCAATCTGATGTTGTGATGGGCCTGTGGATTCCTCTGAGCAGCCCACGAGTATACTATCTTCATCGTCACTTGTAACTCGAGCTGGAGATTGCGAGTGTGACTCCGACGGCATGAGTGGAGGCGGATCGTGAAGGACCGAGAACAGGGGCTCCGACGACAGAGCTTGTACGAGCGGCGAGGATTGGATTGGAACCAAGGCGGGGCGTGTGTCTGTTATGGTGGTGTTGAAATCTGAGTCTGATGTCGGGTTGCTTGGTTATAATAGTAAAGCGAATGGAAAATGTGATTCAACAAATCGCACATGACGTGACGTGTAGAGGCGGTCAAACTTGATATCAAGACATAGATAAGCACTTTGTGTTAGTAAATATCCCATGAACACACACGGTAAGGAATTATCGTCAAGTTTGTTGCGGGTATAAGGGCGCAACCATGAGAAGCACAAACAGCCAAAGAATTTATGCTTT
The DNA here is from genome assembly GCA_004349715.1 of Crucihimalaya himalaica. Classification (NCBI taxonomy): domain Eukaryota; kingdom Viridiplantae; phylum Streptophyta; class Magnoliopsida; order Brassicales; family Brassicaceae; genus Crucihimalaya; species Crucihimalaya himalaica. Next base: position 379,213 of record SMJT01000061.1, on the reverse strand, counting down.
AGGTAGTTCGGTGATTGATGAAAGAGGCGTTCATATGGAGATTGATTTTCGATCACCACACTCGGCCTTCTATTGATCAAGTAAACGGCTGCTGCAAATGCGTAAGGCCAATACTTCTTAGGCATGGATTCTTGATGTAGTAAAGTGAGTACCATTTCGACAATATGTCGATGCTTGCGTTCGGAAACACTATTGTGCTTTGGTGTGTGTGGCGGTGTAGTCAAATGTGATATGCCATGGGTAGACAAAAACGATCGCAAAGCAAGATACTCACCACCATTGTCGGAGTAAAGGGTTCCTATTTTGGTTTGGATGCGATTCTCCATCAACGCCGTGAAAGCAATGAACACGTCACGAACTTGAGATTTTAGTTTCAGTGGATACAACCAAGTGTATCTAGTGTAATGATCCACTAGACCTAGATAATATTTGAAATCATCACTTTACACCAACGGAGACGACCAGACATCAGAGTAGATATATTAGAGTGGTTTAGTTGAAGTAATAGAGTTTGTATGAAAAGGCAATTTGTGGCTTTTATTAATAAGGCAATGTGAACAAGGAAATTGTTTATTGGGTGAATCAGAACATGGTAAAGAAAAAGTCATAACAATGGAATTTAAAATTGGAGGGAACGGATGGCCTAGTCGAGAATGCCATGAAGATAAGGATGTTTGTGGTGTTGGTGAGGCGAAGAAGGAGGTGATTGGTTTCGAGTTGACTGGCCACTCGTACAGCTCATCTTTAGTTCTCCCTTAGAGTAATTAGACCCCCGTTCTGAGATCCTTCACTTGAAAATGGGCCGGAAAAAATTCCACAGAAACTTGATTAGTATTGCTCAAACGATATACAGAGATCAAGTTTTTAGCGATGTTTGAAACATAAAGAACTTTGGTGAGATTAAGGTTTTTTAAGGAGGTAGGGATGAATGTGGAACCGGTATGCGAGATGTGAAGTCCAAAGCCATCATTTATTGTTACTTCTTCTCCACCGTTGTAGAGTTGATGTAGTGAAAGATTGGCCAAATTGGACGTGAGATGGTGCGTGGTTCCGGAGTCAAGCAACCAAGAATTCGCCGGCTGAGGAGCGGTGGCTGCCATGTGTGTGCGTGGTTGCCATGGTATCGTGGTCGTACTGGGCTGAGGAGATGCATTGTAATGACCACATGATAGATTGAGCTGGGAGCATCTCCACGCACTATGACCAAACACACCACAAATTTGGCATCGTCCTTGGTATCCACGTGTTGTGGTGTTGCCTTGACGTGAAGTTGAGTTGCCTTGACGGATCTGAGATTGGTTCTGGTGCCAAGTGTTTTGATTGCGGGAAGACAAGCGTGACTGTCCACGATTGTTATAGTCATGGGCATTAATGGCGACATTAGCCGTGATGGGAAGCGACGGTGCGGAAGCAGCAACACTCTTCAGCTTAACTTCTTGGTTTAGTAACTTTTCAAGGACTTCTGGTAGAGTAGGTGTGATGTCACGACCTTCAAGCTGATCACATACACGTCGGTAGTCGTCAGGAAGACCCTCCAAGACTCGTTCAATCTGCTCCTCGTGGTCCATAGGCTTCCAGAGATGTGCAAGTTGATCAAACCAAGTTGTCAATCCATGGACATATTCAGAGATCGATCTCTCGCCCTTTGTCCATTGCTTAATCTGTTGTCAGATTTGTTGAACATGAGAGCGGCTAGGTTTAGCATAGATTGACGTGAGAATGCTCCATATCTCGGCTGATGTCGTTGTCTTGGATAGTAAGGACTGAACTGAGATGGAGATTGCACCAAGGAGCGAGCTGTATATGAGTTTGTCTTGCCTTTTCCATAAATTGTACACTGGATTTGGAGAGGTACTGCCAGCCACGGTGAGCGTCAGAGGGGGCACATCCACTGTGCCGTCGAGATAACCAGTGAGGTCGTAGCTGTCGAGAAGAGTGTGTACTTGACGCCCCCACATCAAAAAGTTTGAGTCTGTGAGCTTCGTCACATTCGTCATGTTGACATTGAGTAGGGTTTGAGTATTTGAAACTGTGATCGTTTCACCGGAGGAAGACGACATCTTTAAAGGAGGAACGGCGGCCAAAAATTTTCTAGGTTAAGGTATCGTGGCTCTGATACCATATAAAATATGAGACTTAATATTCATACTTAGAGGATTACAATCTTATATAGTGATTACATAGATTGATTAGGTATAAGCTATTGACTACTGTACCCTTTACATACTTATATACTTTACAGGCGGCACGGCGAAGAGGACATAAACATGTGGAAATGGTGAATTGGATATTTTTAAAAAGAGTTCTTAATGCGGGAGACCTAGAATATCATTCGAGAAGCTCAACCAAAGTGTTAATGGGCTAAGGGTGTCTGGTTGCTGCAAGCCACACCAAAGAACGCGTTCCTTGCTATGCTAAATTGTCTCTCTATGGGAGATCATATGGAGAAGTGGAACCAAAGGGTTAACATCACCTTTGTGTTCTGTCAAGAGTCGGTGAAAACAAGAAATCACATCTTCTTATGCTGTCAATATTTGAGGCAGATCTGGGAACATATTGCTCAACCTCTCCTCAAAAATCAATACACCACAAGTTGGGTTCAATTGCTTAAACTTGTTCCAGGCGGAACGTTGGACCATCACCATTTGTTGGTCTTGCAAATCCCCTTTCAGTCCGCCATACACGGTGTGGAGGGAGCGTAATAATCGAAGGCATGGAGAGGACCCCTCCTAGGCTCGGTATATTGGGCAACTCATTGACGAAATGATCAAGAACCGGCGCAGCTTACGCAACTCCGACAATCCAAAGTATACATATATTCTTTTATTTTGGTTCTCTCTTCAAACTTAAAGCTGTAATTTCTTAGCAACGTAAACCACTTCAAAAAGGAAGCACTAGATGTACGTACAAATGGTTTTTCGTGATGAACAAATTTTACATTCATTCCAAAAAAAATATTTATAGCTTATTTTCAAATATAAGCACACTTGACGAAATAATAGTATTGTTTTTCTTACTTCTACTCTTGATCCATATACTTTATATATTAGGTGTTCACCCGTACTAAGCTCGGGCTGAATAATTTTGAAAGTAACGTAAATTAAATATTTTTAAAAATATTAAAATGTGTATTTACTTTTCTTTTTCAAATATGAATATGGTAGTATAATATTTGATGTATAGTAGTATATAGTTTATTGCAAATTAAGTAAATTTATTTCTATAGTATGATTATTAGTGTGAATATTATTTAGTCCATATAAGTAGAGCTTCATTTCGGATATGGATACATACATAACTGTTTGGGTATAATATAAAAGCACGTGTTTAGTTCATATTCCTATAACCCGATTACATATATAAACATATATATGATATTCGATTATATATATTTTTGGGTAACCAAATAATCCAGAATCCAAAAATATTTGAACCAAAACTCGATCAGAAACCCGGATTAAACATCCATAAATGAAATGATATTAATATATATATATATATATATATATATATATATATATACTATTTTCTTGTAGTGTATGAGTTTGATTACGTTATCCTTTCTTGTAAAACAGTAAAACACCCGTAACAATTTCTTTATATGTTTTTTCATATATTCAAGAAGGATAATAATAAGAAAATGTTGTGAAAACAAAGAGTTTTAGGAATTGATAATGTATATTATTTATGAGAATAAGAAAGTATATATATGAATACAAATTAAAGTTTAGTTTAGGAACTAAATAACTTAGAACATTTTGTGGGTCCATAATGACATCCATATAATATTCATAACGCTCCTTCTAATGACCATTATGATAACATAATCGTAAATGCGTATGTGAGAAATGTTGCCTCGTTAAAAACCTTACAAAGAAAACCTAGTGAAAAAAATCATGGTTAAGAGAAAAAGAGTGTAACGCGCATTTATTCCCCCTCATGAATACATCACTGATCTTTGAGACGACGTAATCCAATCTGATGAATTAGCTTCTTGAAAGTAGTAGTCGGAAGCGCTTTGGTAAACAAGTCTGTCAAATTTTCACTTGAACGAATCTATATGAAAAGTACCTCGCCATTCTTCTGTATTTCATGAGTGAAGAGGAATTTTGGTGAAATATGTTTTGTCCTATCGCCTTTGATGTATCCTCCCTTGAGTTGTTCGATGCATGCTGCATTATCCTCGTGCATGACTGTTGGAACTTCTTTTCCTGTAGGTATACGACAATCTTTTCGTATATGGCGTATAACCAATCTTAACTATACACATTCGTGGCTAGTTTCATGGATAGCCAAAATCTCTGCATGGTTAGAAGAAGTGGTTGTAATGGTCTGCTTCATAAACGCCGAGAAATAGCAGTACCACCGCAGGTGAACACATATCCTGTATGTGATCGATCATTATGGGGGTCAGATAAATATCCTACATCTACAAAACCAATCAATCTTCTTTGGGCGAGTTAGAAAAGAATAAACCCATATCTTTTGTACCCTGAAGGTAATGAAGTAAATGTTTGATTCCATTCCAGTTTGGGTTGGGCATGAGCTAAATCTTGCTAACAAATTTACTGAAAATGATATATTAGGTCTTGTATGACTAGCAAGGTACATTAATGCTCCTATTGCACTTAAGTATGGTACTTCAGGACCATGAACTTCTTCATTCTCTTCTTAGAGACATCAATTACAAGGTAGAATCAGGTACCTAAAGTCACCCAAGGAACAAGGTTGTTGCTGCTTTTGCTACCGTTCAGGAGTATGTTGTGCATGATGCAATGTGCTAGATAATTTATTAAACTTATGCTACTTGGTATTGACCATTTTTATGCAACTTAGCTTTGTAATTCTGGTTATTTTAAGTATAATGTTAGTTTAGTTACTCCATTCCGACATGAGCTTTTCCACTCATTGCCAATTGATTTTGAGTTGGAAGCCCATGAATACTGTGTTTTTGTGTTTTGTCGGATGTTCCTTCTTTAGTTAGAAAGATATAAATTTGTTATTGCTACAGATGTTGTAACAAGTAATATTGTATTCAAGCAGGAGAAGCTTGTAGCAGAGCATTAACCACATTCAAGTCAACTTCTTCATTGGAAATTCTTATTAGAGCCTTCTTCATAATAGCTTTAAAAGCAAATTTTAAAAGCATTACATTCATCAGTAGCAAACTTAGTGATTCCAGATTCAATCTCTCCATGATCTTCACCATCTGAATTCTCATCTTCATCCTAATTGGGTCCGATGTTTAGCATCAAAGAAGATCATCTCACGAATTGTTACTTTTTTGTCTACACTAAAACAAAAAAAAAGATTTTACCTTAATCGTCTTTGTCTCTTTTGAATCAGATACAAATGGAACAAATTCACGCAAGGAAGCTAAAACTAATCTAAAATTATCTCAAAGGTTTCTAACTTTATCGTCTTCTCTCTCCACCCAACACTTCGAAATGCTTTAATTGATCACATATGGAAAAATATACAAATGGTGATGAATAAATTTAAATCTATTTTGTTTTGTTATTTGTGTATGTGTTTTTATATTATAATGGTTAATTTTAAATTATTATAATAATTTCTAGAAATTTTGAAAGAAAAAAAAATTAATGAGTTAATTTTTAAGTTTTATAAATAAAAATGTAATATTAGCAATTAGTAACAAAATAGAAAAAATAATATACTTTGAATATTCTTTTTAGAATGGAAAATGGTGTAATACATTAGAGAAAAATTTAACTCTATTTTTTAGTTACTCAATTTTAGAATAAAAAATAGTACAATACAATGGAGATGCTCCTACAAGTCACAATTCATTCACCCAACTTAGCTCCAAGAGTTCAAATAACAGTAAAAAGAAGAGACTACAATAATATATATGTTTTCACTATACTTACCTCCAAAATGCTGTTGTTATCTTCTCGCAAAGCAGTACTCCTCTTGTTTGCATAAATTAGCTAGGCAAATATGAGTTGTCTAGGCTGTGATTGTTCACCATCTCGATTATACCTACAATAAAAGAAAACCAAAACAAAAAGAAATTCATATGCAAATAAACAAAACACTATACAAGTTCTTAGACTTAAATCCCCTGCATGACATGTAACATGTAGTCCCACTAAATTCTAGGATATTTTATTTCAACCTTCTTGTTAACGTATATATCAATACCAATTTTAGGAGGTGTAAATGAAAGGTTTTCCATAATAACAACTATTTTTACCGAGTGATTAATTATAAAAAAATTGTGTGGTAAGACATCTATTGTAGAAAAGATGGAGAGGAGCATAAACTATAGAAACTACCTTAAAGCAAGCATGTCAAGAGAAGTTTCCCTATTAATGGGATACTATTTTGGAAACTGATCAAGAAATCAAGAAAAAGGCAAAAACAGATCTCACAAGTAACGGAGGCCAACCACATGGCATATACATTTTTCACTGGATTAGTTGTTGTATGATAAAGCAAGAAGAGCGAGAGAACTATCACATTACGATAGGGTTTCATGCAAGAGGATGGGATAGGAACCGCATGACTTGTAGGAAGTTGAGTATCATCAACCTTGTATATACAAGATCCATCAATACCCACAAGTAAACGATTCAGAAGATCATGTAACCTTAGGACATATTCCATAGTTTGTTGCTGAAGCCCTTCCTCATCTTAGGTCTGTCCTTGAAGTGACAGCCTCTGCAATCATTGAACTGTCTAATAAATCTTGGATTTGGCCATATCACAACCGGAGGAATGGACGAGATAAGAAGCTTTTACACAAGAGATTTGTATTCAAGAGAGAACAAATACTAAAGCATCTTTTTCTTTCAAAGGGATAATAGCAAAAACAAGTTACAAATGCCATAGCCAAGAAAGTTATTTCCTTTCCTATTTATCATGCTGTTCTTGAGAATTGTACTCCTCATTGGCTCTGTCCAATAGTTGAGTGGAATAAATATTATGTTTGTAATCTGTTAGTTCAGTCTAAGTCGAATGTTTGAGTGAAAAAATCAAGTAAAAAAGAAACTAACCTTTTCAGCGTTCGTACCTTTTCGAAGGGAGCCTTTTGTTCTGCAGAGTTCTTACACTTTTCTCCAGTCACATTAGCAACCAGTATTCACAATTTATCTGGAAAACTAACATGTGCTCACCATTCATCTGCACAACTTAACTTCAAGATTACAAATAAAAGTAAGAAAGGGGGTATAATAATTAAATTTAACTTGACTTACCTTAGAAATGCTCTTGTTATAGTCTCGTAAAGCTAGCATTTGGAAAAAGGTAAACACGGGGGGGAATGACAATGTCTCTAGCGTAGCTTTTCTCACTCTTTATTAAAAGTCGATATTTAATTCTCAAGTCCGTAAGTGGATCAAATTTATGTCTTAGTAGCTGAACCATACGATGTGTGACAAACTGATTAAAGTAGCAACTTGGTATGATGATAAAACCGTTGCAATCAAGTACAAGGCTGATGACAAAGACATAGTCAGACTATTAAAAGAAATAACATAAACGAAATATTGAAAAGGAGCCCAATGATTTTGAGCGATAGGCATTATCATATCTATCAAGTTGAGCAAACTCTTTGATGAGGTTTTCACAGCTTGACAGGAATCCAAGTATGTACTTCTAACTCTTCTCAGCAACGCCGACTCCTCATGAAGCATTCATTGCAGTAAGGCTACCAGAGATTTGCTGCCATATCACATAAAGTTACAGCTTAACCCAGTTTTGTTTACATTTGAGAACAATATACTCCTGTTTCGCTTCTAACAAGATAATTTAAATGTTGAAACATATGTGGCTTACATTATTGCTTGAGTAAAGTAAATTTAAATAACCAGACATATGTAACTAAACAAAATCTCAAAATTCAATATTGAAAACATACATGTACGCTAATTAAGCTGCAAGTAGATAATAACCTCATGGGTATTGAACTCAAAACGTCTCTTGAACTTTTTTTGACTTATCATCTGCTCTACCACCATCACTTACGTTTTCTTCCAATACTAACTCTTGAATCATATCTCTTATCCGTTAAATGCATATGAATCTCATTATTTTCAATACCTTGAACTTTCCTTCAACTATACTCATCCAAATTGTGTTTTCTTTTCTGACGATGAAAATATTACTTATATTTTCTGAGCTTGAAATCGATTCTTGTTTCTCCAAGTCAGATTCGAAGGTGTTTGTAAATTCCAAACTCCAGAAGGCAACAAAGTACAATAAACATGAAAGAAAAAGTCGTCAAAGTAAATACATAATGCAAGAATCTAGATTGGGGACAAAAGTTTCCAAGTCTTGTGGTATACAAAAAAAAAGGGGCAAGAATATTTATTGTCTCATGAACTCTTTTTTGCTGAAAAAAAGATGTACAAGTAAACAAAGAATTTTGAATTTTGAACTCTCTAGGTGCTCGATACCAGAGAGTAACCACCTAGAAGGAAAAATATACCAAAATTGTTTGAATAAATATGAAGAGACATCAAAATCTGAATGGAGCACTGAAACTTATTATGGTATCATGAATCTAACATTATTCAACAATCTATCTGAAATCTATTAGTCCTTTATTCACATTTATTTAATACTTAAGTAGTTCTTTATTCTTTAGGAGTGAAGCAAATATGAAGCAATGCCAAAGATTTCATAACTGAAACATATGAACAAGAATTAAGCTCATTGGCACCTCATGTGTAAATGTCCTGACAGGGATACCAAATGCTCTGGCCAGTCCAAAATTTGCAAGCTTTAGTGAGTTCTGCAAGATCAAGATGGAGAACTCTGTGAGAGTGGCAATACGTAGTTCCATGGAGAATCTGGTAAAGATATGTCTGCAAAGAGTAGATGAACAGCTGTATTCAGCTTGTGTTGAATACTAAAAACGCTTAAGAAGGAAGGATGAAAGCGATGATGCACTCATTTTCAGAGTATAAGTTATCCTACTTAGTAGCTTGTCTTCTGGGTATATAATTACTTGATTCAAGAAGCGGTATTTGTAGTCTGCAGAAAACTGCAAACCAAAGTTTTTGAAATTATACTAGTCTAATGCAAGACCTACAGAGATGATGCAAACCTCGGATTCCACCTCGGCGTGACTCACGGATTTCAAAACCCAAAACGTTGGCGGAAGCGTTGAACGTGGTGGTGAAGGATAGTGATGTTGATTCCACAACACCGAGGGTTAGAGAATACAATCCAAGGGCCATTCCTCGCGAGGGTTGGAGACTCTACACGAAAACCAAGTGTTTGATTCCACAAACTACCTAGAACTCGCAAAAACGATGATTTGATTCAAAGACTTTGAAGCAAAACAAATTGAATTTCTTATTGATAAAAGAGTTGGTTGATTGATTAAAAGTGAGAACAATGAGTGAGCTTATATAGGCTCGAAACTTAGAAGACCTCCAACTGTCAGAAATAACAAGAAAAGGAAACAAAATATTCGAAAATAGAGAAAGACGCGTTCGAGGATGTCTAGCCGTTGGGACGCGATTTTTCAATGATTGTCGTGGAAGAATCTCGAACATCTTCAAGGAATGGACGTCTGGGATCGTTTCTTCGAGATGGAGGGCCTGGATCAAAAGATGGAGATGCGCTTCTAGAAATATAGTCGAAAAAGGAAAGTTTTCCATTAGTCATCTCCACGTGGAATGCGAGATAAGCTGATGTTTTAGGAACTTCAAAACGTCATGGAGTCTCGAATTGAAGTACAAAAAATGGCAGGAAGTCTTCAGACTTATCAGGTGGATCTTCAGTTTGTCTTCGAGAGTACTCATTGCCGAGATGGTCCGACTCGAGGGTGCGTCGTATATCTCCGAAGTCAGATCGTTGGTGGTGAGGTTTTGCTCGATGGAACCTCATATCTTGGGGTGTTTGACGGTGAATCTTCAAGGATTTCTCCAAAGAACGGCTGGTGTCATCGGTGGTCAGCTCCTGGTGGATTCTAGTGTCCGCGGGTGGGTGCTCCTCCTCGTCTGGTGGCTTGGCTCGTTCATCTTCAGAAGTAACTCGATGGAACGTCTTAGAATAGTCACTTTGTCGAGGAATCTTCAAGAAGGCACGGGGAAAATCTTCTTCTGGTCGCTTGTTCCGAAGGTTGCTTCCTACGGTCGTGTCCGGTACGTGGATTCCTCGTGGATCTGCGTGGGGCACCGTGTGGATAGGAGTCGATCTTACATCATCCCCTCCCTCTTGAAAAGGTTTCGACCACAAAACTATTTTTCCTGCACCAAGAGAAAGCAAGTTAGCTCTCATGCGAATATGCGATTCTAAGGCCTTACCTTCGAGAATCTTCGATTTGTCGCGAATGGGGAGATCCGGTGGTACAGCTTGGATCAGCATGGAATGGTAAGCTCCTCTAGCTGTAGTCAGCTCTAGAGTAGGAACATGTATTGTCACATCCACGGTTGTTGAAAAATGCTCCTTAGCTCCAAAACCTGAAAATGGAACCTTTGGCGAAGACAAGTGCATTATACCCGTTTCTTGAGGTAAATAATTATGTTGAACAGCAAAAAAACTAAATTTAGTTGTGGCACATACCTTAGCTTGGGCTTGCATTGCACGGACTTCCTTTTGTTCTAAAGGGGCAAGAGTGAATTTGCGATTGTTGAGGCAAAAGGAATATCGGTTTGTACGGCCATTGTGAGTGACTTCACGATCATACTGTCATGGCCTACCAAGTAACATATACCCAGCTTGAATTGGTGCAACATCACATAGGATTCGGTCGTGATATTCACCGATGGAAAAAGGCACCTCGACTTGTTTAGTCACCTTGATTTTCTCATCGTCATAAAGCCATTGAAGCTTATACGGCCTTGGGTGATTGGTGGTTTCTAGTCCTAGCTTTTCAACAAAAGAGATACTAGCAATGTTAGTGCATGAACCACTATCCACGATCATGTGACATACCTTATCCTTGATGGTGCATCGTGAGTAGAACAAGTTGTCTCTTTGCTCGGGATCATCAACGGTTTGTTGGGCTGAAAGAACACTTTGAGTAACTAGTAACTCGCCTTCATCCGGATCAATCCTTCCAGCAAAGGTAGATGCGGTGAGCTTCACTCCGGGTGGCAAGTTTCCTTTATCTTCACGAAAACGGTTTCGGTCTCCGTGGTTTCTTCGATTCAAAACGTCAAAAGCAGCGTGGATAGGGTCTAGTCCGTGACGTTGTTGTTGTGGGTCTGGTGGATCCTCTTCTGGATCAGGATTATAGTTGCCTCTCCGAACAGCTGGTGGCACGTTTCTTATCGGACCGATGGGTGGTTGTTCAATTGGACCCGGTTGCTCTAGTCGGTTTAGCTTCGTTGACATCACTGTCATGTTAGCTTTCAAGGTAGCTACGGCTTCCATGATGGTCTCCTGTGTGACATGGTTCTCGTGTCCCATAGTACCTTGCAAAAGTTTAAACAAGTTCAAGAAATCAGTAGATATCCAATCAAAGCAAGGTGATTATCGAAAAACAGAGACGAATTGCTTTAGACTTCAAATCAAAAATATCAAATGAATTTTCGAATTAAAGCGAACAATTTTTCTAAATTCCCTAATGTGTCCACGAACTAAAACAGAAAGAAAATAATTTTTATGATTTTTCTTCGATTTTATAAAACTCAAACAACAAAACAGACGAAAACAGAAGCAAATGGCAAGAAACTTCGAATTATAAATAGAAAATGAATTTCTGAATTAACGAGCATAATGTTTCTGGATTTTAGATTGATTCTACGAATTAAAACAGAAAGCAAATAATTTTAATGAATTTTTTTTGATTTTGTAAAATTGAAACAACAAAACAGACGAAAATTGATTTTTATGGTTTTTTTGTAAGAAATCGAAAACAGAATTGAAAAACAAGCAAGAACCGAAATAACCTGGTAAGATAGGAGCGTTTAAGCTCTGATACCAATGATGCAAACCTCAGATTCCACCTCGGCGTGACTCACGGATTTCAAAACCCAAAACGTTGGCGGAAGCGTTGAACGTGGTGGTGAAGGATAGTGATGTTGATTCCACAACACCGAGGGTTAGAGAATACAATCCAAGGGCAATTCCTCGCGAGGATTGGAAACTCTACACGAAAACCAAGTGTTTGATTCCAAAAACTACCTAGAACTCGCAAAAACGATGATTTGATTCAAAGACTTTGAAGCAAAACAAACTGAATTTCTTATTGATAAAAGCGTTGGTTGATTGATTAAAAGTGAGAACAATGAGTGAGCTTATATAAGCTCGAAACTTAGAAGACCTCCAACGGTCAGAAATAACAAGAAAAGGAAACAAAATATTCAAAAATAGAGAAAGGACGCGTTCGAGGATGTCTAGCCGTTGGGACTCGATTCTTCAATGATTGTCGTGGAAGAATCTCGAACATCTTCAAGGAATGGACGTCTGGGATAGTTTCTTCGAGATGGAGGGCCTGGATCAAAAGATGGAGATGCGCTTTTAGAAATATCGTCGAAAAAGGAAAGTTTTCCTTTCGTCTTCTCCACGTGGAATGCGAGATGTGCTGCTGTTTTGGGCACTTCAAAACGTCGAGATGTGCTGCTGTTTTGCTCAGCTTTGTTTTGACAAGCTATATGGGAGAGAGAATATTGAGTCCAAAGAGATGTGTGAATCAGTGTATGGTGTTTTGAGAAGTCTATTCAAGGAGTATAGTAGAGTTTATCCTCGGGAATCTACGTTTGCATCAGCATCTGGAATCAATATAGGTGAACAAGACCAAGCTCCTATTGGTGCTGAGGAGGATATAGAATTGGTAGATGAGGATATAATACTTGGATATGAAAGCATGGAGAAACAGTATAATGAGATGGTTGATGAGGTAGGTCTTCATGAGGTAAGGGATGAGTTAGACGTTTATCTGAATGATAAAGTTGAGAATCCAAAGAGTAATCTGTTTGGATCTGATTTTGATGTCCTGGCTTGATGGAGGCGGAATAGAGAAGTTTCCTGTCTTATTCGAAATAGCAAGAGATTTACTTTCAATGCAAGTGTCATTTGTTGCTTCTGAATCAGCCTTTAGCAGTAGTGGACGCATTATAGAACCTAGTAGATGTTGTCTCAGTCATTACACCATTGAGGTGTTGATGTGCACAGAGCAATGGATGAAGTTAGATCTTCAGTTAAAGGAGATGGGAGCTCAGACAAATGTATAGTTACTTGCCGAATTTGAGTTGCAAGATGAGCTTGAGAAAGGTAAGTTATAGTCTGTTATGACTATTTAAATATTAAATTTATCTTGTTGATGTTAACTTTGTGTTTTCTACATGTTTATCAGAGTTTCAAACTCAATCAACCCCTAGATGATTCATACTCTGCGTTGAGGTAAATCTGTTTTAAGATTTAACAACTAACTTCTTGTGTTATTGATGCATCTTCTTTCAATGCAACAGCCATGGTCATTTGAAGAGAATCAGCTGCGTAAGAAAGTTTTTTGCTTGGTTTAGGAGAATGTACTTTTGTTTCTAATTTTTGTTTAAGACAATGGAGCATAACTATTTTTGGTTTTGTTTAAGAGAGCACCTGATTTTGCAAGTTTTTAAGAGAATACTTGTGGTTTTTGTTTGTCTGCAGACATTGCAAAATCAGGTTTGCGTGCACTTGTTTCTTTGTAATATATGCTTCAGTTTGGTTTGAGAATTGAGACAAAGCTCATGGTCAGTTTTAAGTATGTTAACTAAGTGTAAATTCGGGTATAAAAAAAATTTATGAGTAATTTACTTACATATGGGTAGATAATATCCAAACCGGAACCGAATCCGAAATTTTTCGGGTATTTTCATTTTTGAAACAAATAATAGGAACCGACCTGAACCCAGAAAAAAAAGAACCGAACCCGAATAAGATTTTTAAAATATCCGAATGGGTCTAAACTACTCTACCCGAATTACCTGAAATCCGGAAAATACTACCTATTCGGGTTCGGGTACCCGAATGCCCAAGGCTACATCACACAATGAGACGAGTTTGGACGGTTGATAAAATTGGGAAGACATCAAAATACTTAATATTAGCTGAGGAATTAATTATTGTTTTATTATATTTTATTAAATTTATATCAAAAAAAAATCAAGTACTGATACATATGGTATTTTAATTAGAAAATTTATTAAACGATTAATTCAAATCGACCAATAGTTTGATCGAAATCTAATTGATTATAGTTGAACCTATCCTAATCGAATTAGGATCTATTGAATTATTAATTACAAGTGTGATTTTGATCATACCCAATTATTGCAAACATTGATTTTCTCTGGACATTGATTCAATTATTGCAAACATTGAATAAGTCACGATTCCATATGTATGATTTTATGAGGACAAAAGCTTTGCTAAGAAACAATTCCAAAGCATATATCCTAACGTTCATATCTTATATAATATATATAATTCTAATTACTTAATCAAATATTATATTTATATATATATATATATATATATACACATAAAATCTTGAGTATTATATTTAGCACATTAAATATCTATGATTATTATATGCAGACGGAAGTGTTTAACAAACCGAAACATATCGATTACAGTCACGTTCAAACAGATCTAGTATAATAATCTATATTATACGACAACATTATATTCTCAATATGCGAACACGTATGATGATTGACAAAATAAATTTCACAAAATTTATAATTATGCTTAAACAAATCAGAATTAACATATATATATTACATATATATATATATAGAACTTAATTTAATTTCAATATTAAACACGTAGATTATGATACCACTGTTGGAATTTGTACCGCTTTATAACGATTTATAAATCTAATCACAAATTCAATTGCCAGAATTTGTGTAAATATTGAATCAAAATATATGTTATCAGATTGTGAGTATATCTGAATACTTCGCAGCGGAAAGATAGATTAAAATAACCGAAGTTCTGAAGCACTCCAAATGTTGTGCTTCTAGTGGTATCCACACGCACACAAACTGGATCTGACGGGATGCTAGTGCCATAGAGATTAAATCTCAAAACTATGTTAGGGTTTTCGTTTGCTTTCAAAAAGGGGTGGTGATAACTATGCATTTTATCACTTTATCACAATTGTAAATATCCATTTTATTGTGTTTTATTTGCTTTTTCTTTGTATTTTGATGCATTTAGGGTATAACTAAGTATTTTTACATTTTAGAATTCCTTTTGTGTATTTGTGTGTATTTGGTGTGTGTTTTATGTGTTTTGGATAATTTCAGGTTGTAATGATGGGAAATGCACATTTGGATGCCAAAGGAGAAAATGATCATGAAGAACCGATTCAAATTGTTTCAAAGATCAAGTCATACGTTCTTATGTTTTATGCTTTTAAAACCTTGATTTACTCTTATGTATTGAAGATTTCTCATTTCTATTTATAAATTCTGAATTATGTCTTCTATTTCTTGCATTCCTACGGTTTTATTTCTTGATTTGAGCATGTGTGAGTAAATCTCTTTTGGATGGTTGGTTGGTAGATTTAGGATGTTTGTGCTTGATTTGTGATGTTTAGTGTTTGATTATTGTTTATCTTCACATATAGATTGTTCTTAAAGCTAGAAATGAGCTTCGAAAGAGAGTTTTCTAATGCATGATCGATTCTCCACCGGAAGGTGTTGAGAATCGTCCGACCTATC